>JAVTVY010011761.1:0-57419 GCA_036873755.1 Hanleya hanleyi | reverse complement strand
GGTGCTGAACTCTATACCGGCCATTTTAAATGTTGGACCAGTGCTATCTAAGATACATGTAGGACTTATCACATTGCGGTCCAAAAAAGTGGGAGGGCTAGCCTTCGGCTCGTGGGCCCTGACGCAGGGATCTCAAATCCTCTGGGAAAGCTTAGTGGTTTGATGTTTTAATTTTTGTATACAGGTACAAAATTTTGTCTTCAAATGAAGTTTGCATGTACAGCAACTGGCTGGATATCTTTGGGTTCTGATTTGCAGTTAGTCAGCCTACTCATCATTAAATCCTGAATTATTTAACATTGTGCCATTAATGATCAATTATATCAATTTTATCCAGAAGGTGAACGTGGAATACAATAATACATGTACATAGTATATAGAACATTATGATTCCCTAACATATCCCCCTATATGGTAGGGCTGAAATTCAAGCATCAAGTCTGGACATCCGAAGTCTATAAATTCTGAAGTCTATATACATTACCATATTACAAGGTCACTCGAATTGAGGGTTGAGTGATTGCCTTTAACTGACCATTAATATTATACCTTGCATAAACCCCATTAGTTTCGGTACATTGCAATTTTAGTGAAAGATTTATGGCATTAAGAAGCCATTAAACCTTTTTCACTGACCCCATTAATAATTTTAATGGCAAATGCAGGCCATTAATTTCGACTTCATGCAAATGTTAATGGCATCTGTAGACCATTAAAATTTGAGTCCCTGAAATCCAACATAGTTTAATGGCAAATTGTTGCAGTGTGCCATTAAGTTAAATTTTTAATGGGACAATATTTTGTCTGTTAAAGATATTGGAACAAAAATTTATGGGGGAATTTAATGGATATTCTCATATAAATTGCATTCTAATGACATTTTAATGACTTTTTAATTGACATTCTGTGCAGTAGTGCCCTTAGATGTCCGATTTTTGTCAGCTGCTCAAAAACAAAATGGAAAAGGCAACTGAACACAGTGCTTGATGTAATGTCAAAATGAGATTGAGTGTCAGTGACGTCACATTAGAACTCCACACTGCTTTTCAAAATGGTGCCCGACGCCAAAGGCATGTGGATTGCCTTCAGGTAATATCATGATGCAACATCAGACAAGCTCTCCATTTGCCTTTTTTGAGTGGTTGACCAAAATCAGACTTCCAAATCATAGAAAAATAACAGTCATAATTTATTACTTATTCCACCAATATGACAGCTCTGTCATCTCATATTATTTACTGAATATTTTAAAAATTAGTGCATTAGCACTTTAACCTGATGAATAAATACTGTTAAGTTGTTTTTTCATTTGACTTCCTCTTGATAAGCAACAGAGTAGTTCTGGGCTGGGATGACGGTGGCTATTTGTGATAATTTTGCAATCCGAAAAATGTATTGTAGGGAAAATATCAGACCGTGAATAAGAGAATACATTCAAAAAGAACTGCCATGCAGCTTGTTCTCATGATTATTGCAGACATTCCAGTGTGATATTTGCCCCAAGATCCTGGAATCAACAGCAGCTTTTCAACAACACAGATCCAGGCATCGACAGTGGTCATTTTCGTGTCACAATTGCTGTGAGATATTCTCCACACAGGAGGAACTGGATGCTCACCAGTGTTCCGCAAAGGACACACCTGTACAGGACAATGGGGTAAATTGTTTTTGTTTGTGTAGCTTTTGCTACACCACAGGGGTTACTCACTTTGTTACCATGCATGGTAACGGTTTTTGTTACCAAGCATGGTTATTGCATGGGTTACCATGGTTACTGCATAGTTCGCCATGGTTACTGTCTTTGTTACCATGATTACCATCTCTGTTACTGTGGTTACTGCATGAGTTTACCATGGTTACTGAATGGGTTTACCATGGTTACAGCAGGGCTTGCCATGGTTGCTGTCCTTGTTACCATGGTTACTGCAGGGTTTACCATGGTTACTGTCTTTGTTACCATGGTTACTGACCATGATTACTGTTACTGGTACCATGGTATCATTGTTATGATTTCAGACAGATACCAGTTTTGTCAGAGAAGGACTCTGCATACTCACTGGTGTGTAGCGAAAAAGACACATTCATATAGGATGCATACATTTTGTCAAATTCACTTGTGAGGAACTCTGTACTCCAGATAGTTCAGGCTGAATACACATGTAAAATAAATTTCTAGTTCGACTCAGCGACATCTGAGCAGAAATGTGCTAATATAAACAATTCAGAAAACTCGCCTCAGCAAAAATTATGTCATATTAAAATAATTCCTATTTAACACCATGTTAAATAATGATGAGGTGAAATGATTATGCCACGGCATTTACCTCAGCAATTGCTGATTGCTGAGGTGAATTGTGTGGGCTGTTTTTTGCTTCCTTCCCCCGACATTAAATCATATCCACTCACTCACCCTATAACGTAGAGCCAGGGGAGGGTCATGAGGGTGGGGGGCATGCTATGAGAGACAGTAGGCTTGCCAAGCTCAAATGTTACAATTACATGGTTTTTATCTCGCCTTACGAAGTAAAGGGGAGATATTGTGAGGGGGGGAAAGAGGATGTCGTCGTCGGTGTCGGTGTCCCCTGCCTGGAAATGAATGAGTTTTTGGTTTAGCAAGTTAAAAAAAAATCTAGAAAAATTAGAAAAAATATAAAAAATATGGGGGGTGGGTATGCCACCTGGGGGTACTACCCCTGGGGTACTCTAATGTTAAAATCCCTATGAATGAGTTTTGCGTTTAGCTGAAGTGCACATGTACATCTGTACTGGAAAGTTTCTTGCAGTTGTCAGCTGTCATTGGATGATTATGAAACTTGGTATACATGTTTCTTATGATAAGAGGATGTACCTGTGCTATTTTTGAGAAGAAATATTAATTTTTCTCCAAATTATGACAAATGAATGAGTTTTCTGTTTAGGTAAATTGTACATGTAGAGGCACATATACATGTACATGGTAAGTTTGCTCCAGTTGTCAGCTGTCATTGGATGATTATGAAACATGGTACACATGTTTCTTATGATTAGAGGATGTACCTGTGCTCTTTTTGACAAGAAATATTAATTTTTCTCCAAATTATGGCAAGTGAATGAGTTTTCTGTTTAGGTAAATTGTACATATACATGTACATGGGAAGTTTGCTCCAGTTGTCAGCTGTCATTGGATGATTATGAAACTTGGTATACATGTTTCTTATGATAAGAGGATGTACCTGTGCTATTTTTGACAAGAAATATTAATTTTTCTCCAAATTATGGCAAATGAATGAGTTTTCTGTTTAGGTAAATTGTACATATACATGTACATGATAAGTTTGCTGCAGTTGTCCGCTCATTGGATGATTACGAAACTTAGTACACAGTTTCTTATGATTGGAGGATTTACTTGTGCTATTTTTGAGATGAAATATTAATTTTTCTCCAACTAATGGCAAATGATTGAGTTTTGCGTTTAGCTGAAGTGCACATTTACATCTGTACACCACAGTTTGCTGTAGTTGTCAGCTGTCATCGAATGGTTATGAAACTTGGTACACATGTTTCTTATGATTAGAAGATGTACCTGTGATATTTAGGAGATGAAATATTAATTTTTGTTCAAATTTTGAGAGTTTTGTCTTAATATGCCAATAATAACGTACATGTATATACATGTACATCTGTACATGGAAAGTTTTCTGAAGCTGTCAGCTTTCATTGGATGAGTTTGACACTTGCTACCCAAGTTCAATGTGATTCAAAGATGTGCATGTGCTATTTAAGAAATATGACATTAAATATGAAATTTTTTCCTAATTATTGCAGTTTAGACTTTGTATCTTTCCATTGATAAGGTTTTTGTTGGGCAAAAATTTACAGGTAGATCTGTACATGGAAAAAATTTGTTGAACCTTTCGTGGGATGATTATAAAACTTGGTGGATATGTTTCATGTTTTCCTAGGTCACAGCTCTCCCGCAGTAATCCCACACGGGACTGACCTATCCAGCAGTAATCCCAAATGGCATTGGCCTATCCAGCAGTATTGCCATACGGGACTGACCTATCCAGCTGTAATCCCAGACCGAACTGGTCTATCCAGCAGTAATCCCATTTGGGACTGGCCTATCCATCAGTAATCTCACACAGGACTGACCTATCCAGCAGTAATCCCAATGGCACTGGCCTATCCAGCAGTAATGCCACACGGGACTGACCTATCCAGCAGTAATCCCAGACCGGACTAAACTATCCTGTAGTAATCCCACATGGGACTGGCCTATCCAGCAGTAATTTCACACGGGACTGGCTTATGCAGCAGTAATCTCTCATGGGACTGACCTATCCAGATGTAATATGACACTGGATTGCAATTTGCAGCAGTAATCCCACATGGCACTGACCTATCCAGCCATAATTTAACATGGGACTGACCTATTCCGCTGTAATCCCACACAGGTTTAGCCTATCCAGCAGTAATCCCACACGGATGGCCTCCTCAGCCATAATCCCACACAGGATTGCCGTATGCAGCAGTAATCCCACACGGGACTGCCTATGCAGCAGTAATCCCACACGGGACTGTCCTATCCAGCATTAATCGCATACGAGACTCACCTATCCAGCAGTAATCCCAGACAGGACTGGCCTACCCAGCAGTAATCCCACTTGGGACTGGACTATCCAGCATTAATCCCACAGGGGACTATCCATCAGTAATAACATGGGACTGGTCCACCCAGCAGTAATCCTACACAGGACTGGCCTATCCAGCAGTAATCTCACATGGGACTGAACTATCTCACACGGGGCTGCCCTATGTACCAGTAATCCAACGGCACTGACCTATCCATCCTACATGGGATTAACTTTTGCCAGTAATCCCACATGGGACAGATGTTATTGTCTGTACCAGATAATCTATTCCAGACATTATTGTCTGTACCACATCACCTATTCCAGACCTTATTGTTTGCTCTACATGTATGCTTTCAATACTGCTGCACCTTCGGCGGATGACCCCGCAAGGCGAGATGTTGGGATTCTCAGAACGCTTGTTGGATCAAACTACACTTGTCCCTCCAGGGCTTAGATTACCCTAATTTGAACACAGCCTCTATTCAGCAGGGCAAAACATTTTTAGGCAGGGAAACATGTCCAATTTTATGAAAATATTAAAAGCCTTCAAATTTTAGAATTCTGGGTAGAATCAGGTAGGCTTTGATTCAAATATGCATGGACATTAACTGAACATTGAATCTCGATGCATTATTTATTATTATTATCTTTTTACGGGGCTAATGTAGTCCCGTAGGGACTAATGGTCCTGTATTGTAGTCAGGAAAAACTTGAGCACATTTGGTACCGATGCTAGGGTGACTGGTTGTTTATTTAACTGCTTTAGGCTTTGAGAGGAAGAGCAGAAGAAAAAAGTCCTCATGTTATTCAGCTACTGCAGATAGTTTGCTCAACTATTTTGGCTGGATTTTGTTTCACCTGGTCTATATTAGTGAAGTTAAATATTTTCTGCTATTCTTATATATGTTCATGTCATTTTCACAGAGATTTCCTGCTTTAGAGTATGAATACAAAATGGATACTATTCAGAGGTTGACTTAGAGTGTTTTCCTGAAAGGATATCACAAATCGCTGGTTGATAAAAACTTCATTTAGAACATTTAACATATACAAAAGAAAATAGTTTAAGGCAGACTTATCATATGTTTTCATGTTGGCAAGAAATTCTAATTTTCTAGGCTTCCATTCTTGCAGAAATTGTATACAGGGTATGTAACTTAGGGCTAACACTCAAACATCCCCTCCACCAGCCCCTCTATACCATTTAGAACATGGACACATGCATGACCTAGGTCAATGGCTTGATTCACTTAGCTGATAGGGTCAAACTCCAAATCATTATGTTTAGATAGCAGTAAGCTACATGTTACGTACAAGTCTGCATATAACCACTGTAAGAATTTATAACCTTCCAAACTAGGGGTGTACTGGCAGGTGGAGGTACATGTAAATAATATGATGCCATGAGAGGATACATCCCAGTCCATCTAACCATGAGGATTTTACATTGTATCTCAATATTCATCTTTTGTCATTTACTGCTGAAAGATATGCTTTCTATAATCTGAAAAAAAGGAAAAATATTTTACAAATATTGGTAACATGCAGAGAAGGCATTATTTATCATTTCATCAAGTTGGTTTCATAATAAATGTCTGTCCCATCAGTCACAAGTTATTTTTTTAAATATATATATGTGTACAATTACACTAATGCACTATAGATCTTTATTGAGAGAAATATGTGAGACTACAAATTGCCGTTCGCCATGGAACTGAACATCAAAGAGTTAGTGGAATTATTCCAACAGCATAGCCCCGTTTCAGTGCCTAAGGCTCTAGTTTTATCCCTAATTTGGGCGTATCCTAAATTGATCACAACATTGAATGTTTTATCAAGGGTTAATCTAAAGCCCGCCCTCTGGCACAGGGCAGCATGGTTTGTACCATGTCTGTTTGGCACAGGAGGTGTATTAAAGTACCAAACAGATTGGGCTCTCTTAGGATCCATTGTGATCAGTGTCTGTAGAGCCTAATTTTCAAAATGCAATTTTTTTTGTAGTTTTGGTTTAGGTTTTTGTTAGGGTTTTGTTAGGGTATGTTTGTTTGGGTCATCGTCGCCATGTGACCAATAAGGTTAGGTGCGACGTTAAACTTAAAACAACCAACCAAACTAATCTAAAGCCCTGCCTTCATTTTATTTAATGCTGAACTTATAGCCTGTCTTTCAGTCAGCAGATCATACGTACATTTAACTTGAAAATCAGTTACATGTTCAGTGTAGTGATAAGTGAATATTTTCTTGTCCAACTTTTCTGTGAAGTTACCATCATAATTGCCTGTTCTATATTCACACACATAATATATATTCCTGGGAATCGTCTTTAGCAGAAATTTTAGTCCCATCTTTCATATTGCAGGAAGAGCAGGAAGGCCAAGAGAAAAGTCCAGAATCAGATGTTCTGATAGAGAGTTCTGATGGCAAACTGCAGGTAACCAGGAACAGGATATGAGTGGGCTGTGTGACCTGTACAGACTACACGTCCTGAAAAGTCAATTGTCCAGGCCTTGAACATGTTGAAAGTCAGGAAATTTGAGCTAGATTTAGTTATAATCTATGTCCTGGAAACTGAATGTACAGTGAAACCTGTGTATACTGACCAAGCTGGGAACCAAATTATAGGTTCAGTCTTGATAGGGTTTATCAAGGTTCAAAATACTTTAAACTCAGTATTGGGACCATGGATAATGTTGGTATGTAGAGATTTGTTGATTTACACAGGTATCGTTATTCACAGGTTTCACTGTATCTACGGATGTACTTTTAGAAATCATAAGACATAGGTGAGGTTAGATAGATAGATAGAACCATTATTTATCCAGGGTTACACAATTAGTTGAAGAACAAGTTTACATTGCGGCCCTGCCCATATTATCTTTCTGGGTCCCTAGAATGACTATTTTGTTGAGAACTAGGTGACGGTGGATTGAGAAACTTTGAGAAATTATCTTGAAATGAGCTCCAACACTGGCCCTGGCTGTACAAATTCAACACTGAACAGACTGTATTGGAACAGTTTTCCCGGGTAAACTAGAGCCCCTGGGCTTTGATGTGTTTCTGCTTTGAGTTGTCCATTTTATTGAGGTGATTGCTATGCTCCTAAGGTTGCATGTCGAGATTTGATTTTAATTCCTGCTGAAGCATTGACAATTAACCATCATTTTTTCTCATGAGTCAGATTCAAACTACCGTATTTCTTCTATGTTTTTCGAACACTTTAATAAGCTATAAGCTAATTAAGCGAACATACTACAATTTCATGTTAAGCTATCAAATGTTAAGGGTGCTATCTTGATGAATACTCGACCGATTGTGCACATACTTGGCACATATATAATATAGGATGTTCTAAGGGGGATGTTGCATAATGGCTGCCTTCCGTGAATATTTAATTACATAATTATCTAATTAACTGGGAAATATGCTATGATTTCATGTTAAGGCAACTGTTAAGGGTCTTAATACAATACCGATTGTGCCTAAACCCAGCAGACTTACATTTGGGAAGCTCTAGGGGGGATGTTTCGGAATGGTTGCATTCCGTGAATATTCAATGAATTTAATTAGTTAATTAACTTCAAAATATGCCCCAATTTCATGTTAAGACAATCGTTAGGAGTGCTATATTCATAAATACTTGACCAATTGTGCCCATACTTGGCATACATATCATATGGGATGGTCTGATGGGGATGTTGCAGAATGGCTGCATTCAGTGAATGTTTTGTTAGCTAATTAAATGGCAAATATGCTATGATTCCATTTTATGGCAATCGTTAGAGGTGTGATATTCATAAATACTTGACCGATTGTACCCATACTTGACAGACACATCATACGGGGTGTTCTGAGGGGGATGTTGCAGAATGGCTGCATTCTGTGAATATTCAATAAGCCTAATTAGCTATTACATGAGTAGTGTGACTAACGTCACTGGAGGGTGAGGAAGATGACTTGGGGGGGTCCAAGTGTAATGTTATAGGTCACCTAAGTTGGTCAAATTTACATCAAAAGTAGGTCAGCTCAGAACTTGCTGGTAGCAGTCCCCTAATGCACGTTCATGCCAATAATGAAGGTTCTAATGTCAACGGTTCTCCTTATTTTGCCGACGAAAGGATTCGGATGGACTGACTCGCTCATTACCAGACAATTTGCAAATGAGAGGGAAAGTAGGAAAATGGCAAACATGCTATGATTCCATGTTAAGGCAATCGTTCGGGGTATTATATTCATATATACTTAACCAATTGTGCCCGATCTTGGCATACATATCATATGGGGTGTTCTGAGGTCATGTTGCAGAAAGGTTGCATTCCGTGAATATTTAATTAGCTAATTGTTAGGGATACTATATTCATAAATAGTTTAGCCAAGTTTGGCATAAATGTTATTTAGGATGTTGTGGAGGGGATACTACAAATTCTATTCTTACAATATTTAATAAGGTTTTAATTACCCAATTAAATGACAAATAATGTTACTGGTATGGTTCATGTTGCGGCATTCATTACAGATGCTGGATTCATATGGTCAGGCAAGCTCTTTGGTAGCCTTGCTGCCATTTCTAAGTTTGGTTTCTGTTTGATGAACAACTTCAAAAATTACGTGGGAGATGCTTAGTAACAACTTTCAAACTTGCACTATCCCATTTCCAGGCCTTTCCATGAATTTCCAGAGCTCATTTAATATGACCCTTTATCCAGTCCATGAAGAATTTCTTGTCTGGTCTGTGTCATTGTCACTATTTGATGGACAACTTTGAACGGAACATGCTTAATATCTTTTAGATGAGGTTTCAATCATTTGTGCCACATTCATTGTGCTTCACCTTTGTCCATCAACATGTAAACTATTGCATTCTGGTCCGGGTTAGTACTTCTTGAACAACTTTGACACTTGTTGCTTATGCTTAGTACATGTACCTATCCAAACTCTTATTGTCCTTTTTCCTCTACCTTTACATGATGAATAGGCCTGTAAGCCTATATCGGAATGTTTGCAACTTTTTTGGTTCAAGCTAGTATCTCCGCGAAGGCTGATCTCCAGTGTTCAGAATCCGTAACTTTTATTCAACCATTTGTATGTTGTCAAACACAAACATAATGTTTTTAAGGCTGAGAGGTCAGTCATGTTAACTCTACTACTCCACTCAGCTCGGATCAAACTGACGTCACAGACAAGTCAAACAACATTATCCATTACCTGGATCACTTAGAGTACATGTACCTCATATGAGCTAATTTTCATCCAAGGCCAGGCCAGTGATCTCTAATGGGACGGTTCTGTTTCTCTACTATTAAAATTGTTGTGTACTTTCAGATGTTTCAATGCAGATTCTGCCCCCAAAAACCAAAAAGCCAACAATCTTTTGAAGCACACCAGGAGCTTCACAGACAGAACCCATATTGTTGTCGGGCCTGTGGGAGGATGTTTAAAAAGCCAGTATCGGTGGATAGCCATGCCTGTGTGCCAGTGAGTGATAAAAATAATTTTAATAATTTAGTGGTATGCCGATAAAATACAGTACCTTGATTAAGAGCTAATTTTCGCTGTGTATCAATGATAACTGACTCTCAATATAGATGAATAAAATTAATTTATAACTGCAAAGGTATTTTGAAGAAGAAAAAAAATAACGGAGGCTCTTTTTTTCTTTCTTTTTTTTCGCACAGACCAAATATATCCATGCTGTAATACAATTATCAGGAAATTACCAACTCTATTCTTTGAGTTGCTTGAAGAGTCGGCCATCAGCAATACTATTTCCTCAAATAAATCCAGACATGAAACAACTCTTCGATGTCCATGCGCAAGAAGACTATTTTGTCAAAACTTGAAGATAAATGTGTACGAACGAAAATGAATTTGTTAAAAAAAAAAAGTTTTACATATTGCTGTGGACGATAGAAAGGGTTGATGTGGCACTAGAAAAAAAGATGCTGTGGTGCCTGTGACGCTAAGAATTTATTTTATTCAGCATAAAGTTTATTTTATCTGGACAGCTAAAATAACTGACAGTACACACATTTCTTGGTGCGATTCGCTGTTGGTCTGGGTAAGTAAACCATGTACCTCAGCAGGTTAGAGAGAACTACCTCTCTAAAATAGAGGTAAAAAAGGTCGTTTTTGCACGAAAAATTCTAGTATATATCAATCTAGGAAACGTCCTCCATAGGTGATCATGGACATATTTATTCACATCAGATGCTATTTAAAAAGGAATTGTCTATCTAATTTGCATAATAATAGACATGTTTAGTTTTCTATTAAATTTAAGACTAAGCACACGGTCATTTGAAAAATCATGTTATGACATGTTAGGTGATAGAAGTCACCTGCAGATTTTGAATTTTGAGTGTTATGATGAATAAATCAAAAGTTATTAGTCAAAAACGACTTTCTCCGTTTTTAATAGAGAAGTAGTTCTCTTCAACCTGCTCATAGTATATGGAGTCAGGGTTTTTTTTATTACTATTATTTTTTATTTATTAAATTTTTTTTTTTCATGTATTTATTTTCATGTATGTTTTTTTTTTTCATGTATTTATTTTTTTTTCCAGCTTGACTGGAATTGGACTTGGAATGCTGTTGCAGTTACTTGTTCTGATGAAAACAGTGTCAACGTTGAGGTTGCGACTGTTGAGTTCCAAAGCCAGCAGCCTCAACTGAAAGACCAGAGTGATATTGCGGTTACTTGTTCTGATGAAAACAGTGTCAACGTTGAGGTGGCGCCTGTTGAGATCCAAAGCCAGCAGCCTCAACTGAAAGACCAGAGTGATATTGCGGTTACTTGTTCTGATGAAAACAGTGTCAACGTTGAGGTGGCGCCTGTTGAGATCCAAAGCCAGCAGCCTCAACTGAAAGACCAGAGTGATATTGCGGTCACTTGTTCTGATGAAAACAGTGTCAACGTTGAGATGGCGTCTGTTGAGGTCAAAAGCCAGCAGCCTCAACTGGAAGACCAGAGTGATCAGCCTGAACACACTGTGGTAATTTTCTTCTTTTTACAACTTCGCACTTTTGTCACTACTTTTAACTAGTGATGCTGTCAGGTCTCGAGTGTGACAGAGTTTGCCTAGAAGTGAAGCTATTTTTGTCCTCCGCTACGAAGTGGTGAGTGGACATGGAAATGCTAGCCGTCCATCCTTCCGTATATCCGTCCTTCCATCCGTCCTTCCGTCACACATCTTGTGAACGCGATATCTCGAGAACAATTCGACCAATCGACTTCAAACTTGAGAAGGAGGTTCACATCAGTTAGACGGCCATTGGTATTGATTTTCACTGAGGTACGTAATCCAAGACAGCTTCCATTGACCATATTGGATTCCACCCGTCCCACATCTTGTGAGCCCCATGGGGCTTCCGGGGATTGACCTGGGATGTTGTTGTGCGCACCACAGGTCATGGTAAGAATAAGCCTTGGCTCCTCAGACAGCTTGTCGTGAGAGGCGACTAACTGAGATACCTGTGGGGTTCCCGGGTGTGAAAAGGAATGGGACTCCACCCGTGTGATTCCTGGGTGTGAAAAGGAATAGGATCCAACGTCGTGATATGACTGGAATATAGTTGAAAGCAACGTTAAATCATATTCACTCACTCACTTACATCTTGTGAGCGCGATATCGACCAATCGACTTCAAACTTGGGAAGGTTCTTCACAACAGTCAGACGGCCATTGTTTCACTGAGGTACGTAATCCAAGATGGCTGCCATTGACCATATTGGATTCCATCCGTCCCACATCTTGTGAACGCTGTATCTCCAGAACAATTTGGGCGATTCCATGTCACGTAAGTTACATTTTCATTCCCGGTGGGGATGTATTTGTAACATTTGACACAATTAACAGCCATGATGACTACACCAGTAACAAAACAAGTGACTTAAATAAAAGTATTTCTTATAATTTGAATGGGTCTTTGATTCATTTCAGTCAAATTAATTAGCATCTGGGCTTATTTAAAAAAGTGTCACGTAAGTTACTCAGAGAATTAGGGCAGTTTTGGGTCATTTGACGTATGTTAAAAATTCTCTGATTTGGTTGGAAGAATCTTAAAAGTTCTCACCTATAGCGATAGCTTGAACAATGAATTAGTAGGTATGGGTATAGTTGCCATCAGTCACTTTGCCATATTTTACCACAAGGGTTATAAAGATTGTTAACCAGTGTCACGTAAGTTACAAATGTTAAGAGGTGAATGTTCCTAGTGGACATCAGGTAGTTTCATTGATGGAAGAGTTCTTTTATATCTATTGCCTATATTATCTCTTGACAAAATGACCCATGAAAATTTGTCACGTAAGTTACATTGCGATAATCGGATTGAATATTGAGCGAAAATGACATAGTCTTGCCAACTTCACAAGTTTGCATGTTAGAATAAATGGTTATTAGTTACTAACATGAGATATAACCAAACTGAGATGAATACTTCAGATTTTACATCTTAATTTGAGGCCTACTAGGAAATCACATGTTATGGCTGTCCGAGTTTGCTAGGTGTTTCAATGGTATTTTTTTCTAGAATGTGGACCAGTCAGTGACGAAAACTTTATTTTGTTTTAGTTCAGACACTGGTTGATAAAAAAATCAACAGATGTCCCAATCCTAGCAGTTTGAAATTGGAGCAACTTTCACTCTCTGTCGTGGAATCGCCCATTTGACCAATCAACTTCAAACTTGGGAAGATTCTTCACATCGGTTAGATGGCCATTGGTATTGATTTTCACTGAGGTATATAATCCAAGATGGCTGCCATTGACTATATTGGATTCCATCCGTCTCACATCTTGTGATCATGATATCTCGAGAACAATTCGACCAAATCGACTTCAAACTCGAGAAGGTGCTTCACATCAGTTAGACAGCCCTTGAGTTTCATTGAGGTAGTATGTAATCATTCCAAGATAACTGCCATTGACCATCTTGGATTTCACTCCCCATATTGTACCCATCTGTGTTGTGAATGCGATATCTTGATCTATTCCACCCATCGATTTATAAACCTCACCTTCCACAAATCCATATACAACTGCTGACTTACATTCCAGTGTTACACTACCCATTACTGCTTCCCAAACCTCAACTTGTCTCAACAATTCTAGATAAACGTCTCTTTCCACATACACATATCCACTTTCCAAGTTATATTTAAGGAGATATTGGAAGCGTGTATGCTCTCAAACTTGTACACATTTTAAATTTAATATTGTTTAATATAATTGGAATACTTGATTACTTAAATTAATTGCGAGGGCAATTACTGGAAGTGCTCTGCACCAGTATAACTTTAGTGTTACAAAGGAGATAAAACCTTTTCTGAATAAGGCTATAGAGTGGGATCCACACGCCAAATGCAATCCGGTACAGATTTGTATCCTGATGTCATCAGGGCTGTTCCATTTAAAAAGATATGGGAGGAGCTTTGAATTATACCCCACCACCCATAGAAATTTTAGTGGCCTTCCCAATGTTGTAACATGGATTGGAGGGAATTTCCTCCCATGACCCATAGAATAATATTTTGAGTGCCTTCCTCCCCTCCCATACCTTTTTAAATGGAACAGCCCTCAGTAAACATTGCTGAATAACACCTATTCAGTCTAAATTTTTGGAAAGGCTGCTGGATACTTGTTGTGACTTTCTCGACAGCCCTGTGGAGTTCCCAGGGTTGATTTGGGGTGTTGTCATACAAACCCCAGTCATGGTAATAGCAGACCCCGGCGGCTCAGGCTTGTCGTAAGAGGTGACTAACTGGGGCACCCATGGGGTTCCATGATTTGAAAAGTAATATGACCCAAACATTGTGATATGACTGAAATATAGTTGAAAGCGACGTTAAATCATATTCATTCACTTTATCTGCAGTGAAGGACGACAGGTCCGGTAAATCCTCCAGTAATTCAATCCCCCTATTTGTTCCAGACTTCTGAAATCTGAACAGATTCATTTCGAATTTGGTAGGTGGTGGCACCTGGGAGCCAAGTTAAAATTTTGTTTCCGGACAATAACTTTTGAAAAAGTGAACGGATTCTTTTCAAATTTGGTATATGGGTACATCACCTCCAGATCTCATTTTAATAGGATTGTATTTCATGCCGATCTACATATAGGTGGCGTCACCTGGGGGCCCCAAGTTAAAATTTCTGTTTCTGGACAATAACTTCTAGAACGGATTCTTTTCAAATTCAAACGCATGCCTCAAGATCTTGCTTGAGATTGTTTTTCACGCTGATCTACCTATAGGTGGCGCAACCTGGGGTCAACTTAAAATTTTGTGTATTAATAATAACTTCTGAAAATCTGGACAGATTCTTGCTTAATAATGTATGTGGGTATCTTGCCTCAAGATCTCGCTTGGGGTAGTTTCTCATGCCAATCCACCTATAGGTGATGCTACCTGTGAGCCAGGTTATAATTTCATTTCTGAACAGTAACTAATTCTGGAAACCTGACTGGATTAGGACAAATTCGGTAATTGTTGGTACCTTGCCAATGGATCTCACTTGTGATTGCTCTCCATGCCGAGTAGTGAACGTTACGGTGCCAAGCCAAATCAATTGTTTCAACGCCGGGGGTTTCAACCGCTTGGATTTTCATTGAACTTCAGTTGTCACTAATTTCGTGAAAATTTGATGGCCCCCTAACATCATTAAAACAAGAAATACTGGCTTATCGGCTGGAATTTGAACGATTTTGTCAACTTCCTCTTCTAATAAATTTGATCACTCCCTGATCTTGTTCGGAAATCTCAGTTTCTTTCAGTTGAATCATCAAAGGAGTTACCGATCAGGGAGAAATTTTGATAGAAAGCAGAGGACTACATTCATCACATTCACTATCCCAATGAATACCTCATATAATTCAATCACCAGAAGTAAAATTTCCCCCACTATAAAATATTGCGGTGAACTCATTCATTAGAATAGGAAGTTGACAAAATGGTTGAAAATTATCCTTATTTCTTCGTTATTTCAATGATTTTAGAGGATGATCGAATATATTAGAACAGTTGATTTTTGGGGTGATCAAATTTTGATAGGGGGATTGAATTATTGGAAGGATCATAGTAATCAATATTCTGACTTGAGTAGAAATTCAAGTTCGGCTGTAACATATTGCCTTGAGTAAAAATCTGTTTTTGTATCTCTGAATGGCTGATTGTGTGTTTGTCTTTGTACAGGTTGCAGTTCCAGTTGGTATGGTAACGGAAAATGGGTCCATCGAACTTGACATGGATATGGACTGGTCAACGGTGTCTGGGATTACCCCTGAACTTCCTCCTTGACAAGAGAGAGATCGTTCATCTGCGTTAACATTGTATCAAACACCCCATTCTGTATCTGATTAGAAATTCGTTGGTTATTGATTACAGTGAAAATTAAAGTTACATTCACTATCAATGCATATATGGTCTTATATTTTCTTTTCCAGTACCATGGCATTCAGCCTTCACGAGACACTTTTGCCCAAACGACTCAAGCCTTGTATCCGCGCACCATGTTGTATCCATTAGGCCATTTGTTTTTCAGTTTAACATTTCATTCTCCCATTGTCACAGTTTAACCTTCGGGGTTACACCCTCTAACTGCACTTAATATCACTTCTTTTTTTCTCCAATGACCCAGTATCCAGGCCTGCAAGTGGCTCACAGCGAAAATATAGGAGGAAATTTGTATAAATATAGGAGAAATATAAGAATTTTCTGAATAAAATATAGGAAAATCAAGGAAATAAAGGAGTGTAAGACAGGTCTGTACTACATATGTTCCAAACGTGGTAGTTTTCTGGTGTTGAATCAAATTACTTTCACTGAATGCGGTCATAGTGGTGGTCTTTCAGGTGGCCTGTTCTGTTGTTTGATTCAGCATAGAGCGATTGAAATGGTTTCATATTTGCCAAGCGAGGCGAAAAAAAATTTCTGAAATTTTTTCTGTATTTCTCAGCTCATGTCAGTTTGACTCATTACGGAGCATTGATGAAAGTTTTCATGAGAAAAAGTCGAAATATAGGAGGTTTTGAGTAAAATATTGGAATGACTCAAAAATATAGGAAATATAGAAGGCAGGAGTATCTTTCCATTGTAAATGATTTTCCTCTTCAGGTTTCAAAAACAATTTCTTGAAAGGGAGAGAGAATTAAATTTAACGTATAGGCACTGAAATAGCACTAGATAAATAAGTGTTGAAAATTTGGTGGTTGTACCTCAAGCGGTTTTGCCTAAAATACATTAACGGACAGACGGACGGACTTACATGGCAACGACAATACCCCGAGGCCAAAATGGCCGAGGGGTAAAAAAAAAATATTAAGATTACTTTCAATTGAGAAAATTTTTCATGAAGGAAGAAAAATGTGAAATGATGACGTAAACCTTTGTTCTTGAGTTAACAGATATAAAGGACCCCTCTCCCACTTAAATTAGTAAATGCATGTTTTTTGTTTCACAACAGTTTAACTGAATGTAGCCGTTTTGTACATGTATCAAAGCGGAGAAAACTCCACAGGACAAATGCCATATACATGTAGGGGAGACAACTCTGAATAGTCCAACATAACAATATAGTCCAATTGGATTCAGTTTTGGGGGACTGACCTTGACCTCAAAATGAATATGGCTCCTCTGTACCCCGCGAGTAAGGTATACCAAAAGTTGGTACCAATCCTTTGAACTGAAGCACGGACATCGCACGGACTGTTAATGGATGGGTAGACATAGATGGACAGAACTCCCCATCACATTACATGACCTCCTCTTCGACGGGCATATAAAACTGGGACTTTTAATGAATTCCTCATTTTGGGGTCACCGTGACCAACATTTTAGTATGTGACACGTGCCACCCTAATGTAAAAACTGACTAAAAAAGAGAGCAATTTTTAATGATTTCCTGATTCGGGGGTCAGTGAGCTTTGACACAGACGTAATATGCAACACATCTTTTCCGCGCCTATTGAATCCACTATAAAAATATAGTAATTTTCTGATTTTTAGGCCACACTGACCTTTGGCTTTCATTTGGTATGCAATACATCCCCCCTAGGGTATCCACTCACCAACAATTGGAAATGTAGACCGAAAACTGTCAATGATTTCAGGCCACAGTGATCTTTCAGTTTTCAGTATGCGACATATCGCCTCCACCTAGTGTCGCAAAAAAAAATTCAGCTGTGGATAGAAAACGCCCACAGATATAGACCAGACAAACAGTTCAGTGATTTCCTGTTTTTCAGGCCATTGACCTCTGACCTCTACCTCCATTTTGGTACACGACATATCCTCGTAGGGGATTCACTCATTCTCAAAGAGAGCCGTGTAAACTGGTGACATTTTTCAATCTCCAATCTCAAAGCGAGGCAGCATGACATCACTCGCTCGACCGGGATACTTCATTCTCAAAGAGAGCCGTGTCTACCCGCGAACTACTTCCTGTATTAGGGTGGGCGTACAGCCTAGGATCTCCCATCTCCAACCCATTGCCCAAGTTTGGCCTAGTGCCTGAATGCCCCTCAACTTACATATTAACAAACCACAGACACCACCATCCCCTATGCTTATATTTGCTTCATGTGTTGATCAAAATTGATGAAGACTGAATGCACATGCATTGATTTGTGGTTCAACACTGTCAGAAGGTGGAATTGGGAATTAATGTTTACTCAAGGATGATGGATAGGCAGGTGAGAATAACTCTTCAGCCAAAGAATTTGGTCAAGGGGTAAAACTGGCGTAAATCTTTCCCTTGTTAGAA
The DNA here is from genome assembly GCA_036873755.1 of Hanleya hanleyi. NCBI lineage: Eukaryota > Metazoa > Mollusca > Polyplacophora > Lepidopleurida > Hanleyidae > Hanleya > Hanleya hanleyi. Next base: position 39,048 of record JAVTVY010011761.1, on the reverse strand, counting down.
TTTGTTTTAAGAGAATAATTTAGTGCATCAGGTCATGTGTTTATATACACTCACCTAAAAGGTGTAAGTATTATGTGATGGCAATTTCCATCCATCCAAATGGCCAAACTTGTCTAGATGATATCTCGGCTACTATTTTATGGACAACTTCTAAACTTAAATGGAAGCTGTTAGCACGTTGCAGATGTGCACTGATTTGCAAACAGGAATAGAGCCCCAAAAACAGACATATATGACCTCTCACCTGAGCAACTGGAGGAGCCTTACCATAAGGTAAACATTGGGAAATATGGGGCTTCCCGCTCTGATTTTCAAATATATTTTGGAAATTTTTAATATCACAATGTTTCAGGATTTTTTTTTGTCCCAAGAGGTGGATTTTATGGCTGAAACACTGCTTTTACTCCATTTGGCATCATTTTCTCTTCACCCTCAGTAAATTTTGTCATGGTTGGCTGCCTCCTCATTCAATTGGCCTTTTCATCCTGTGAGACGAACAGGTGACTATTTGTACGAATTCTTTCAACCAAGAAATGACCAAGCTTGTTGCAGATTCTTGAAGAGGCCAAGCTGCCCACTCTATATGTAGCTTAAGGTCAGTCTTCCAGAATCTCTTATTAAACAGTGGATGTGAAAATCGTCTCATTATACGAACTCTTTGCCTACGGAATAAATCTTCATGACTAGATGTAAATTTCCACTGGAGAGCTGATGTCACCAGCTTATAATTTATGCATAATTTTACATAATTAAAAAAAAAAAAGAAGGCAACGAGACTCGCTGGCTTCGACAAGCTCCTGAGCGGCTCCTGTTATGTAAATTTCTGCAGGAGAGCCGATGTCACCAGCTTATGATTTACGCTTAATTTTACATGATGTGTGTAATTTATTCCATCCAGTCAATGAATATTTATTTCATAGGGAAATTTACATAAAAGGAGCTGCTCACAGCGGCTAGTCAAGGAGTTAAGTCATTATACGAGGAAGAAAGATCTCTGTGAAACAATAAACAATCTTTATTGCAGTACTCGTGTCAGCTAGACAAGATGATTCATCTCAGAAATCAAATCGCAAAAACTTCAAAGATTGTTTAACATATTGAGCGGCGTATATTATCACCAGGTAACACAGTCTTCCTGGTAGAATTGGTTTGGAAAGAATTTCACAGGTGGCCAGCTGTTCCACCAAATACTACTGTCTTCTCATCTTGGATGAGAGTACAACAGGAAAAAAAAATCTGAAATCAGCTGAAAATACTTTACTCCCCAAACACTATCGCCATATTCTGTCTCATACAATTGGTTTGGAAAGAATTCCTCAGCTAGTCTTGATCTGAATATTTCCGCAAAGTAACATAATTGGCCAACTTATGTATATGTATATTCCCACAAAGTGGGGGGGGGGCATACAGTACTCAGCACTGTCCTGTAGAATTGGTTAAAAGAACATGTTCAGCTGTTCCACCAAGTAAAACTGTCCTGTAGGATACAATGTAGGTTGGGAAAATATTTTCGGTTAGCGTTCAACTGAATATTCCTACAACGTAACCTGGTCCTCTCGTACAACTGGGGTGAAAATGGGTTTCTCCGGTGGCCAACTATGTATATTCCCACAAAGGATCATTTTCTTGCTGTAGAATTGGTTTGGAAAGAATTTCTTGGACGGCCAACTGTGTATATTGCAACCAGGTAAATCAGTCCTCTCATAGAACTGGTTCAGGGAGGGTCAGAGTTAAGTGCTGCCAATTCCATAGCCCCATCAAGTGTGACATAGCCCTTCTCTGTTAGCATGCCCACAGGGATTGCCACCTGTAATTAGAAAAAGAATAATGAACCTACAGTATTACAGGTAACTCACTGAATATATATAACCAGGGATATGGAGATAAGGGAGCTTCTTCAAATTAGGAACTGAGTTCCCTGGTAGGGATGGCAAATGCCGGTTATTCAAATGGGATGCCCAGTTTGGTGTTCTGATCTGGATAAATTAGAGTTCCAGTTCAGCCATTCCCCCCATGCTGCTGCATGGTACATCTGTATGGCATAAACCATCCCTTGTCTGCCGAGTTCCAAACTGTATGGCATGGAGTTCCTAGGAGTTCCTAGGAGTTCCAACACGGCACACCATGCTACTCGGTTTGAAATGCCTTTTGCCAGTTCCTAGTATGCCCCAATTTCAAGAAGCTCCCTAATCATGGTACAGCTGGCAGACCACCTAACCTAGCTACTGTATGTGTGGATACCCACAATACAGATGACGGACCACCTGTGTTTATGGAAAATGACACTGTCAAGTTCAGCCAATCAACATAGAAGCCAGCTAGTTTAATTGACCAATCAAATCACTTGTTTCATGCGACTGCAGCATGCAGTCACGCGACAATATCCAATGCTTACCGATCCAAGGCCATGATTTTACTGCACCTTGATTCTCACAGTAATTCTATCTGGTACCCATCTTTAATAGTCTCATTAGTCAATGTTTTGTTTTTGGCTCAAAAAACAAGAGCATTATATGCTTCAGTATATGCCCATGCATGCCTAACTTGTATCCTTCAAAACATACTATATTACGGTAACTAGAATTAAATCTTGATAAAATAGACCAAGGTCAATCAAAGTGGAAAAGTTTCTAGTCAATCACCAGTTGCATTAGACTGGATCCAGCCCCTGTTTCATAATGTATTTTAAACGGGAAACAAGAGGAAGTAACTCTGCCTATTAAGAAATGCTTGAAACAGGGACTGGACGGAACGTCACAAGGGAGCTAACTTTGCAAGAAAAAATGCACAATATACTGTGCATTTTTTGTCACCAATGAAAACTCCGTATTCTGACCCCGCCCCCAACTCAAAGGATTTGATTGGTTCGTTCATATACGCACGCTGGAAGCAATGCGTTCATGTGACGTCAACAATGAGAATGACGTTACTACCATGACCTCAACAATGGGAATGACGTTATTGCCGAGACGTCACAATATGCCGTTAGAATGAAATTGATACAAATATTGCGACCGAAGGTAAAAACATGTCAATCGTCCAGACTAACCACGCCTCCAGATGGAATCTTTACACGACGAAACCCATCAAATCGTCCAGTCTCTATTTTAAAAATCTTTTTTTCATTTTTTTTTTTTTTTTTTTTTTTTCTCATTCTATTTATTAAAGATCATTTATTATTAATAATAGTACATATGAAATAGAGACTCATCCAGTCTACAGTTGCATATGTAATATGAATTTGGAGAGCCTAGATGTAATCCTTCAAAAGTTACCACCAATACTGAAATTTGACCAAAATAAAATAGGTCATGATCAGTCGTATTCACTGTGCTTCCGACCCTTCACCAATTGCATAAGTTGCTATAATCCTTCAATAGATATTGTCGTAACAAGCAAGATGGACAGACAGACTGACTGACCAAGTAGACAATATCCTTCGACCAAACTTGGCAGAGGGGTCAAATTCAATCCACATCAAGTCTGAACACATTTCAATGGTTTACTGTACTTTGACCTCAAAGTGAATAGGGTTCCTCTTTGACCCATGGGTAAGGTATACCCAAAGTTTGGTACCAATCCAGGACATGAAACTGGAGATATTGCATGGACAAGCAACATTAGCAGATGGACTGACACATTGAAATCATGATCGTAATATACACATATAAAAAAAAACACTGACGTTGTGAAGATGATCTCGATATGGATGGCAAAATTCCACCATGCTCATTTCCCCATTTTGCATACAGGGTTCATTCGACAATCGGAATCAGATTCACTGAATATTTCCACTAATGAAAGGAAATCTATCTTCATTTGTCACTAATTATCTCACTGAAGTTTGGGGACAATGTGAATGAGTATCACACAAAAGTAAGTCTCAATTACAGAAGTATACATAACACAGCTACATGTAGGCCTATATACATGTATTAAGGACATAAAGTCTCCCGTGATTGTAAAGTCTCTCGTGATTGTAAAGTCTGCAAGAGCAGTTGATCACTCTGCTGGATTTTGTTTTGCGGGAGTAGTGTGAGAGTGATCACTCACTTGAAATTAATAACTTTAACGTTGGCATGGGAAAAAGTGTCCCAGTAATATGGAAGTCTTGAGTTGAAAGAACAGTAACACGAAAATATCAGACTGCATGTTTATAATATTACAGGATAAGAAAAGGGTGTTTTCTCTGTCAAAAGTTGGATGACTAGCAAAGGGACGTCTCAGATGTTAGAGTCGGTCAAAAATAAGTCGTAAATAATCACCCCAACAGTCTACAGATTCTTTTCAAATTATTGTTTTTATGGATAAATACATGGCAGTGTGACTAACGTCACAGGACCTACGAAGTTGGGTTTGATATGATTTAAATGTGTACCTTGACCGAAGACTGACCATTTCCATGGTCGTGGGAGACACGTTTCTGAGAATTTCTAGGTCACCTAATTAGGTCAGAAAGGTCATTTTGACCTTGACCCAATTAGGTCAGGTCACACTGACATTGATCTAATTAAGTGCATTTCCGTGATCTTAGGAGGCATTAGGACATGTTTGAGATTCATAGGTCACCCAAGTAGGTCAAAAATACTTCATCTCAGAACTTGCTGGCAACAGTCCTCTGATGCACGTTCATGTCAAAAATCTAGGTTCTAATGTCAACGGTTCTCATTATTTTGCCGGAGAAAGGATTCGGTTGGACTGACTATCAGACAATTTGCAAATGAGAGCCTACTTCGTAAATAAATGCACCATCATATGGATTTTAAGAATCAAAATATTAAACATTTATAGACAATGTTTCTATTTGTTACTAAGTCAAACCTGCTTTAATTAATGCCTTCAATCTCCAATTAAATGCACAATCAAACGTAGAAAACGGAAGTTAAAAGAAAAAAAACCAACTCCCCTAGGAGAGTTGTCCGCCCCTAGGAGAGCTCTCCCACTCAATCCAGCGTGGTTACTATAAAGGTCATTGTAAGCCTTATTCCAATCCTCTTTCTCATACCGAGACCAGTAATAGACAAGGCCGCGGTACGAGGGGAAGGAAGGGAGGGCACATTAAATTAAAGCAGGTTTGACTTAGTAACAAATAGAAACATTGTCTATAAATGTTTAATATTTGCTTCCTAAGTCTAAACCTGCTTTAATTAATGCCTCAGTACCAACATATGGAGGTGGGAACCTCGGACTTGAAGTAGTTCCAAAAGTAGGCTAAGTAACCGCTGGAATAACACAGAAAACATGGGTATATGCATGAAACAATCAACAATCAAGAATTGAAACCCTGGTCAAGGACGAAAAAGGTTAAAATATGGATAAGATACAGTTGTACTTATCTTGATTGTCTACATCCATGTAGCTGTGCTTGTGGTGTGGAAGTAATTTCATCCGAGAAAGGACCCCTACCCGCAGGATGATAGGTCTACTGTGGAAGTAATTTCTACCGAGAAAGGACCCCTACCCGCAGGTTGATAGGTCTACTCGGGAAGCCATCTATACCAAGAAAGGACCCCTACCCGCAGGATGATAGGTCTACTTGGTAAGGTTTATCTGCATGCAGATTCTTGGCTGTTCCTAAGTCCGGGTGAAGCAAATCCAGTCCGTGCCTAGAGGTCGCCAAGCCACACCACTCTCAGTCCAGAAACGTCTACGTCCAACTTGCTTCTTGGGAGTTGAGCGTAGATGACGCAGCTGAGATCATGAGAAGGAAGTCAGATTCAACCTGAAAGACACAATCAAAACCGCAATTAAGGTAAAGATCACACTCACCATGGAGTCAGGCATCTTAGAGTGATGATTTAGTGTCCGACATCTCTTAGAGGATCCAAGGTCGTCCATCTGAACTTATTTCTTCCTTCAATATGTGATCAATCAAATGTGGACTAATAGTATGAATGAGATGAGATGATACAGCAATTTGCAGATTTGCTGCAATGATACAAAATGCCGCCCCCCCCCCTTTTTTTTTAAAAATTTAGTTGACCACGTGCTGGGCATCTATAAGCGGCCCAAGCGTGGTCATCCTATCTGACTGGACTGATATCTCTCAGATAGAAATTGGTGAACGTGGAGTTCGCCGTCCAGACAAGACTGGACAATGTCAAGGAGGAGCAGGTTCTTCCATAAATCTCAACAAAGGAAACCTGGCCGGAAAAGCCGAGGGTAATCATGGAGTAGTAATAGAAGATACTAATCTAACCTATCTTTTGAGTGTCTTCCTCCATGTAGCCGGGATGACACAGATAAGAGAATAAACATGAGACAAAGAAAAAGCAACAAGAAAAACCCTGGTCAGAGATGAAAAGGGTAAATCATGGATATGATACAGATATACTTATTCTTGAGTGCCTCCATCCATGTAGCTGTGCTCGTGGTGTGATATGCAAACTCTACCAAGATGTCAGGATCCTCTACCACTCGGGTTGTTAGGTCTTCTTGGTCTTAGAGGGCGCCAAGCCACGCCATTCTCAATCCACCAACGACTTACGTCCAACTTGTCTTGTGAGATGAGCGTAGGAGACACAGCTGAGATCATCCAGAAGAAAGTCAGTTTCAAGCTGAAAGACACAAGCAAAACCGTAGTTAAGGCAAAGATTAAACTCTCAAAGTGTCAGACCACTTAGATTGATGATTAGAGAGTCCATGGTCGTCTATCCGACTTATTCCTTCCTTCAAAGACGATCATGATGAAGAGCAAGATGGCTGCCTTGCTGCAATGGTGACAAATTCTGCCCCCCCCTCTCTTCCTGAAAGAACTAACCACGTGCTAGGTAGCCCTTAGTGGCCCAAGCGTGGTCACACTATCTGACTGCACTGACATATCACACAGATAGAAATTTGTGAACGTGGAATTTGCTGTCCAGACACAAGACTGGACAATGTCATGGAGGGACAAGTTCTTCCATAAAGGCCATGTGTAGCGATGGCACGAAACACATTAGAAGAAGCAGAAGACAGTAGTGGGGGCGTCAATAGTATATCTACCTTCTGCCAACTGATAAGACTATTTTATGGTCTTCTTCAACTACGCGGCTTTTTTTTTTTTAACTATCAAGCCTTGCTGACCGGCGAAGGGATATGATAACCGTAGCCGAAAGCCGCGAACGAAATCGGTACGAGTAAGATAGTGACGGATGGCTCGAACAGGATCTAGCAGAAGATCGTCCACGAGGCCATGTACAAAGTCTGACAACGCAGGAATGGAGTACGAAACGTTGAGCGCACGGACCTGAACGAACAGACTCATTTTTGGCGATAAATTCAGGAATGGGCCGAAAAAGAATCCAAGACCAATCCGCTGTCCAGGTCATAGAAGATCTTTCAAGAGCATAAAGATGAGACACTCTGGACGCCAAAGCAAACGCCGCCACAAAGGCCGTCTCATTGACACAGCTTTTATAGACGCGGACTCTAAGGGTTCAAAAAGGTGGTAAATCAGGGCACACAGAACCACACCGATACCCTATTTCGGTAACAGTTGGCGAGTACAACACGACTGTAATGCGAAGGCGCGAATAAGCGCAGAGATGTTATCGTTAAGGCTAATGTTGGTACCAAAAGAAAGACGCAACACCCAGCCAGAGCAGAACGATAGCCTTTCATGGTGCTAATATGAGACTTCCTATCCTGGTGAAGGTGAAGGAAGAAGACAATTACGAGGGAAATAGAGTCAGGAACGAAATGACGACCTCGGCACCAGGACAAATAATCCGCTGTAGAGACCGAACCCGAACGTAGCGAGTAAGGTCCTACATAAAATAAGCAACCCTAAGGTTGATGACAGAACCATAATGTCAAAGTCTAACCATTGGTGTAACGGTCAATACAGGAATAAAGTACTTGAAGGAGAAAGTCGGAAAAACTGTCCCCCAAGTACACCACAAAAACATTGTGTTGTTTAAGCACAATCCAAAGGTAAACGGATCTCAACACAATGTTTGTGTGCTAAAGTCAACATGGTAATGTGTTAATACAACACTGTGCTGAATTCAATTAAAGGTGACTAGTCCGTCATTCACAATCCCGCCGTCGTCCTCAGAATATCCACGTACATAATCCAAAGACCTATTCCATATAACAGCATTTGACCAAATACTGTTGATTCCAATACAATTTTGATAATCTGAACTCCAGACTGGAAACAACAAGGTCTGAACAGAACTCACTTCGTAGAGAAACGACGAACGTAAGTAAATCACAATGTGAAAAACCCGAGAGGAATTGATACCAGTGGATGGTTGACGCCAAATGAACGGACTTCCCCTCCCGCCGACGACCGACGATAGAGAATCAAAGGAAGTGCCGATGAATGGATATAAAATATGCATCTCGCAAATGAAGAAATGACGTGACAAACGGCGTTATGGCGTACCGGAAAACGACTAACCGATGTAATAGAACGACGCACAGGTGTATGAGAGACACATGACGGCGTAATGAACATGTCGTCAAAGGTGTAATAGGAAAGCGTAATGTGAAAAATGCGAGAAACCTTGTATATGATAAACAACGTAGTGATTTCCTAATTCACAACAACTTAATGTATATACAGCTCATAATGGAGCAGGATACAAACTTATAAAAGTACACGACGTAACCGAAGGGCGTTGCAAACAGTAACCCCGAAGTCGATTGTAATAAATTTTCCTTCTCTTTAAACGCAGTAGAGATGAACATATTAAATGTTTGTAGCGTTAATCACCAAATGTAAGCTCAATGAGATAAATGGGATTATGGATCTTTGTGTCAGTGAACATGAAATAATGTGTCAATGAATATGGTTACATTATGACCTCTCCCGATGTAATTTGTCTCCTGTACATGAAATTCAGTACTGGAGTTTTATATGGAGAGAATATTAAACATTTACAACAATGTTACTATCAATAACCAAAAAGTCACACAATCGACATCCAGAACAAAGATTTTTCCAGGAAACCAAAACAAATCCTTAAAGAATTTTAAATTCCCGAAGAGAGGAAAAACATTTAAAGTCTCTCGCCGGCAGGAAAATCAGGTTATTCAAAGATTTAGAATTTGAAATGACCCAACACGAACAAATTTGTCGAGAAGAGGAAGAACAGTAAGAACATTACTAAAGAGCAGTTTGATGCTCTAGTAGACTGTACCGGTAATACATACTTGGTAGAAAGAAACCATAGAAGACTTCACGACTTACGTGTCATTAGGCTTAAACCTTGGCCGGACCAATACATTCCCACTCACGCTAGTAAAATTTTAAATTTTCTCATAGGGAAGAATTAAAATTAGTGCATAACTCCATCTGAATTATAAGCGTAACACAGTATACAGATGGAACCAGCTTAGTGAGAAACAAACAAATCACATGTATAAAACAAATTTGTGTATCAAGGCATAGCACAGTTTCACAATAAACAGTGGGTAATAGGATTACATACATGTGATCCCTTTGTTGATCGACACACCCTTAATCACATAAAGAGATCAGCAAAGACGCTCATTAAAATGCAACAAACAGTCGTAGCATTGAAGCCCCGTAACATCCATTTATGCTATTATTATAGCATCGTTTAAATAGAGTTGAGTTGTGGTTACGTGCACAACGTAAACATGAGAGGCAGAATAAAACCTCCGTACAGGATATCAAAATCACATAATAATACTTGATATAACAAGAGATTACCTTCTTGGTAGGAGCAAAGAATTGAATGGATGAAGGTGAGAACAAAGAAAATTGTAAAACCCGTCTGTCGATCTCCGACATAGACGAGTCATCACATGGAACATTGACGGACTGCTTATAAAGACTCGGATTTCCCCCTTTTTTTCTTTTTGGCGGGGAAAAACGAACCTCCCGCATCAAACGAGGGTAGTTCTCACAATCCTGGTAATTTATACAACAATTCAATGGATAAAATCATGAAACCACGAAACAAATACCTGTTCGTTTAAAGAAGATCACAATAGGCTCCATACTGACCGAACAAAACGGAATGTTGGGGGCTAATAAAAGCCCACCTCAAACACACCGGGTCGCAACTCAAAGTTTGTGTGAAGACGTAATATTGAATACACACTGGCCTAATGCAGGACTGTGTTATTTGTTAAACATGAGATTTCATAAAGACTTTTAGAAGAACATCGTCAGACGATCATTTCAAGAGAATTTAAAATCTCCGCCCCAAATATTTAGCGACGTACGTCCAAAGACAATAAACACGTGGCCGACTCAAACGAATCCAACATTCGCCCCAACAAATAGATCGGGCACGGAATTAAATAAACTACAGTACGCCAATAAAATGAGCACTATAGATGCGGAGACGATGCGCAGACGATGCGCAAACGATACGCGCACGATGCGCAAACGATCTCCGCACGATGCGAATAACGTGCGGAGTTCCCTCGGAGATCATGCGGGCATTTATAGACTGCCACTTCGCACGATGCGCAAAGAATGCGTACAATTTATCATTGTCGTTAATTCGTAATTCCATCTGCAAACTGTGTGTTCTTTATAATATTTCTCAATAATCTTTCAGTCAAACACGAGATATGTGTCTGAATCTGAATTATTTTATGATTTTACGACCTCCTTCGCCCGGCTTCGGTCCTGGAGAAACTTTCAAACCAGTCGCAATAAAGAGGTGCGAAAACGTGCCCCGATGGCGATAGGTTTTATTGTAGCATAAACCGAATGTGCTGATTGAGAGTATTATTCGTAGATGAACCTAACTTGAAAAAATGATACTCGTAGTCCATATGATAACACCGAATTCAATGTTAGACAACCAGAATCTAATGCCGAAGTCTTTCGCGCCATTGCTTGTTTACTACAAAAACACAGCCAATGAAAACACGGGATCCCCGGAACTCCGCCCACTGTAAACAAATTAATGGGTCACAGACCAGCACGTGATTGCGGGAGAAGTTATTTGTTTCCAGTTTCTAAAGAATGTGGGAAATTTACAACCGAGTGTCATTAATGAAATATAGAAGCGGCTTCCCTGTCGGGATAAATATCGGAAGATTTAAAACATATTACTCAATTTATTGCAGAAATTAGATGAAATACTAGGACTGAATATTTCCGAATATTTACGTGTGTGTGAGACACAAACAATGTTCTAGATTTATACTGTCGACGAATAGGGATGTCTGTGTGTTTACTGATTATCCGTACGGCCGTAATAGTAACTTTTGCCACGGCCCCTACAATTGCTAGATTTCCTTGTGGAATGTGCATAATTACAGAGCCACTTCACACAGAATACAAATATTTTAAATTTTGATTTTCATTAGAGGTAAATCCAGCGTGTCTGTCAGTTTCTTCTGTCAATCAACTTCAAATTTTTGGGGGAAGATACCTGCTATATTTTTCACAGAGAAAGTGACCTTGCAGATTTTGAAACCACTGACATATATATATTAATTCAAGAATATCTCCGTGCCATTTCCAGGAGCTACAGGTAAAAGGTGAAAAGATCATGTGATTGTTTTTTTTTGTTTGTTTTTTTTTTTTCAGCTTTTTTTTGTGCCGATTCTGAAAGATGTTCATGTATATATACATTTCTTCAACAACTGAATTTGAGAGAGAGTGACCTTGCAGATTTTAAAACCACTGACATATATATATTAATTCAAGAATATCTTCGCGCCATTTCCAGGAGCTACAGGTAAAAGGTGAAAAGATCATGTGATTGTTTTTTTATTATCTTTTTTTTTGTGCCGATTCTGAAAGATGTTCATGTGTATATACATTTCTTCAACAACTGAATTTCACAGAGAGAGTGGCCTTGCAGATTTTAAAACCACTGACATATATATATTAACTCAAGAATATCTCCGTGCCATTTCCAGGAGCTACAGGTGAAAGGTGAGAAGCTCAGGTAATTGTTTTGGGGTTTTTTTTTTAGCTTTTTTTTTGTGTCGATCCACCTGGGGGAAAGTTGAAATTTCATATCCCGATAGTAATTCCTGCAACACCAAAACACCCATTATTTTTTTTCTCATATAAACATCGGTAGCCCCATTTGCTCAAATTTGACAGCAGCTCAGCTCCATAGTAAAGATGTCTCGCAATATTATTTAGTGTATTCTACACAGAAATAGTCTAACACTCTGAAAAAATTAGATTGAAATTCAATCTGAATTGAAGATAATCAAATCAATCTGAGATTGAAATTTCCAGTCTATTAGATGGAATACATGCAATCGGAAAGATTTTGTTATGATTATATATTCCCCTTATATCTATGTTTTCTCTTCTCGCCGTGCATCATAATTGTTCGTTCATGTTTAGTCCCGAAGTGTATTGTATTGTTTAATGTAGTTCAATGTGCGAGGCGCAGTTATAAGCTCGTCTTAATGCGCTCCCACTTGCAAAAAAAATGCAATAAAGCATCGTTTAAACCAACGATTTTTCGCGGATTCCAATATATTGAATTTTCACTCTAATTGTTTTTGAGAGTAAAACAGTCGTGTGCACTCAGAAGAATATCACAATTGTGTTTATCACCTCTTAGGATCAGATCACCATGAAGATATGTGGTTTGCCCAACATATCGAGCTCTAAAAACTCATCATAGCCATTAAGCATTAGTTTACTGAGTTTTTGAATTGATTACTTAGAATTTTGTTTGATCGTCGCTATATAGCTGAAATATTGCTGAATGCGACGTTAAGCCTTAATTTCTCTCTCTCTCATAGCCATTAAGCTCAGTCAATATTTGGATGGGTGACCGGGTGCTGTACTGGCTGGGCTGATCAGTGTCCAGGGTAATAGGAACTGTGAGCACTCTAGCGTTCTGGCACAAGGAGGCACCGACGTGATATGACTGAATCAAGGTTGAAAACAACATTAAACCCTACTACTCACCCACTCCAAAAAAGACTGGGAACACTAGGTCTAGACACAAGCAGGTTTATCTCCACTGACTAATGAACCCTTATAGGTATACGAAGTATCATCTAGAAACTGGATAATATTGGTAAGACTTCGCAATGATATTTTTCAGTATCGTGCCGGTATATGGCATGATTCTCAAATTGAAAATCTACATTTGATTGAAGGGATAGGTTTCAAAATGTTACAAATTTATCCAATCAAGAATCAACCTTCTTTTCAAATATTGGCAGTTAGCAAAATATTCTGAACATTTTAAAATGTTTAGAATTTTTTTCTTATAATAATAAATGTCTGTAAGATATGTGTAATTAGTAATTGTGGTAAATGCCCATTGACAATATTTAAGCAAAAATTAGGTTTTCATAAACATTGAATCCCTACTCATATATGATTTTTTTTTTTCTATATTGACTATATGAGAACATCAGAATGCCAAAAAATGTCCAGTGGAATATCAGTGATATTCTTCTCGTACGGTATTGCAAAGTATCAACCAAATGCCTGTCCTGAAATCGTTTTTAGTCTGTTACAGCCCGGTTAGCAGGAAACTTGTGCACGTGAACCAAGGTAGTAAATGACTGCTCCCTTTCATGCCAGCCAACAACTAGGTCACCACTGGATTTCCCAGTTTAGCATTTCTCACATCATATTTCCCCGTTCCGAAGTAGCTGGAATTATTTTCTCTGTCCCTTTATGTGTATCAATAATGTGCAGCATTCATTCATTAAACGGAAAGAGAGGAAGATATTTTGTTCTCATATTTTCGAGTGTCACTATAATTCGGTCAAGCCGACTCATCGTCAATCACTGACATGCTTTGCCCATCCTAACTCTGAACTTCGTCAAACTGGTACGGTAGACTCTTTTGAAGTTCTAGATTTCTTGGCTTTATTCCGTCCATGTAACTGTACATATAAAATGTATTTATTGCATTGTTGACACTTTCGATTGTATGCTTTTCTCTCTTGCCGGAAAACGGACTTGGTTATTTAGCGCACGATGTCCGCATGATGCGATCGGGAGCTAGCTTCGCTGCAGGAACAAGCTTTTCATGTTCGCGCACGATGCGAGGACCGTTTGCGCACGATGCGGAGATCGTTCGCGCACGATGCGAAGATCGTTTGCGCACGATACGTAAAGGGTTTGCGCACGATGCGAAGAGGATGTAGTGGTCATTTTATTGGTGTACTGTATGTCCAGATATAACCGACAACGGAGAAAAAGACACACGACGTTGTTTATTAGCTTTCTTCTTTTTGGAAGAGATATGTGGTACCGATAGACAGAGGCGAAATAACCTGTGGCAAAGAATTCTTTTGTCTGAAGGAGACAATGGAATGGCCAGGCAAGACCGACCTGGTCTTTGTTGAGCGTAACAAAGGAACGGGTTTTGGATCGACCCTAGACAATGAATCTCCGCACCGGGTCAAACTGTCTAGCAACCTAGAATTATCTTCGTGTATGATAGTATGGAATACATACCGACGTGGGAGAAACTGGGTCTTGACCAGCTCGGTCAAGATCCTAACAACACTTCATACATTGACCAAAGAAATTTCTAAGACCCGTCTGTCGATCTCCGAAATAGACGGGTCCTCACAAGCATATAAAAGAAAAGCACGACGGCCCTGGGCATAAATCTTCCAAGCCGTCGGAACCCATAATACACATTCCGCGCACGTGGACGCACAATAACACAAATCTTTACATGTGAGCCGTGTGAGCGTCCAAAAGGGGACAAATTTTTCCCGCACGTACGACACGGAATACAAGACGGAACTTCAGACATAATAATACAATAAGTAAGTTCCGAATAAACAACAAACTCAACACTTGATAAAGGATATACCAGCGAGACAACAACAACCAATGTTGTAAAATTGACTCTGAACACTTCCCTAGATGTGCACTGCTCGAGCAAACAGGAGAAAGAGAATTGGAATAAGGCTTACAATGACCTTTATAGTAACCACGCTGGATTGAGTGAGAGAGCTCTCCTAGGGGCGGACAACTCTCCTAGGGGAGTTGGGTTTTTTTCTTTTAACTTCCGTTTTCTACGTTTGATTGTGCATTTAATTGGAGATTAAAGGCATTAATTAAGGCATTAATTAAAGCAGGTTTAAGACTTAGGAAGCAAATGAATATTTTCGGTCTAAACGTTCGTTCTAAATTTTTATTAACCCGTTGCTAAGGCTACGAATGTACTGGGAATTCCTGTTTGCCTCGGTTTCGAAAAAAAGAGTTAAATTTCCACAGATTCCTGAGACAAAGCTACAAGAATCCATTTTTATTTTGTCAAAATTTGACAAATCTATTTTCCTTTTGTATCCTTTTATGGGTTTATAGTTAATGATGTAACAGTCAGCCAATCTACATGCTTGATTTTATTTGACACAATATGGTCTCCTAGTTGCTTCAGAAAAGTTCTCCGACTAATTTCAGAAATGAAATCCACATAGCTTATCTGCGGCTGCCCTTGACAGATTGTAAATCAACTCGGACCACCTCGCTGGAAGTCAATACTTATAACATTTAGCCTTCGGGTGGCTGGTCTGACATGACCTCTCAGTCAAGAAAATAGAAGAGATGATAGTTTACAAATCGTGTTCAGCTCAGCTGCATGGCATACAAACTTTTTTAAAGCTTTAGCAGATAAAATAGTTCAAACCGAATCAAGTCGAGCAGATAGACTGATATTTCATTCATCAGTCAACCTACGGTAATTTCCCTAATAATTCACCTTCCAAATTTAATTCGAAAACGGCCGATTTTTCCACTGTCGTGATTTTCTCCATCCTAATAAAACGAAAACGGGAGCATTTTTAATATCCCCGTGAAACAATAAATTCGAACACTCCCGTTTTCGTCGCGGAGTTCGTGCCGCTGAAAGTAAAAGTGAATATGTTACTAAGAATAATTTGTTACCAAGAATCATTTCTGTATACGCGTTGACACAGAAATAAAATACAAAAGTTCAGTTTTTGTTATTGCGAATTCGTCTGCATTATTCTCTGTCATTATTTCCTGTACATTTTCGGCCTGCTCGGACTTCGCTGCCTGATAAACTAAGCACAAAATTACTTTGGCGACTAAACACTTCATGTAACAAAAATTCACTCGCCACTTTGGCGATTTACTCTATTTTTTAATCGACACATTGGCAAGTAACTGAACAATTCAGTCGCCAATTGTCATTATTTTGTCACCATTGGCGAGTTGTCGACTGGGTTTCGTGAGCCCTGGGTCCCAGAGTCTTTTAAATGAACTAATATGATAGAGATATCAAACACAATACACGGTTATCAAGATCACAACGATCCCGGTGAAGCGGTCCGCCATTTTGGATCTTCCGTGAAATTCAGCGACATATAATTCGAACACAAGCGTTTTTCTGGAATTAGCGCGACAAATAATTCGAAAGTAGCCAATTTTTGGAGTTGCGAGTTTCATCACTGCATCGTGAATTATTAGGGAAATTACCGTACATAAATGTTAAATGAAAGCATCCAAGGCTGCTAAAAAACAGGGAAGGAATTGGTCCTGTTCAATCTATTTCTGATGTGTCTCTCGTTGCATACGTGATGTGAATTTGTGAAGCTTAGCTCTAATTATTGAAGATACTTCAGCAATACTGTAAAGAAAGTCTAGGCAAATGAGAGTTGCATATGTGGTACCAGTGGACGATGGAAACAATTTTGTTGAGGCGTTCAACTGTTATCACAATTGTTTGACAACCCAATGAAATTACCTTTCCCCGATAAAGAACACCACACCGAAGATTAAAAATTGTATATTATCTGAACTAAACAAGATAATATTTTGGTAGTAACCCTACAATATTGCAGAGGTCGGTGTCCGCATCATAGTGAACATTGTTGCCCAGGAAGCAGATCGGCTTTCATTCATGGTTTATGTATTCATGCACACAGCAACCGGCAGCCAAAGCTCAATGACATTGTTATTGTAGACATGTACAAGAATGAAGTCACTGAATCTGATTCATATTCATAATTTATTTGTGTGGCAATTGACAACCAGAAAATAATAGAAGTAGCCTATAGGTCTTCTTCAAGATTACACGTATGCCTACCGGTACATCGAATAATTATTATGTCTCCCCCAACTATGTTGGGGGGAGACATCTAGTGTTTGTGCTGTCTGTCTGTCTGTCTGTCTGGTTGGATGTCTGGATGTCTGGATGGATGTCTGTCCGTCCCCTTGCCTTGTCTGCAAGATATCTTGAGAACTACTGGATGGAATTTCACCAAACTTGGATGGAAGCTTCATTGGGATAGCCCCCTCATTTGATTAGGTTTTGGTGTATGTGCGTGCATTCATCCGTGTCCGGTGTCCGTCCGTCCATCTACTTGTACATGTATATACAGGCCTTGTCTGCAAGATATCTTGAGAACTACTGGACGGAATTTCACCCCACTTGGATGGAAGCTTTAGTGGGATAGCCCCCTCATTTGATTAGATTTTGGTGTGTGTGCGTGCATTCATCCATGTCCGGTGTCCGTCCGTCCGTCCATCTACTTGTACATGTATATACAGGGCTTGTCTGCAAGATATCTGGAGAACTACTGGATGGAATTTCACCAAACTTGGATGGAAGCTTCATTGGGATAGCCCCCTCATTTGATTAGGTTTTGGTGTATGTGGGTTCATTCATCCGTGTCCGGTGTCCGTCCGTCCGTCCATCTACTTATACATGTATATACAGGGCTTGTCTGCAAGATATCTGGAGAACTACTAGATGGAATTTCACCAAACTTGGATGAAAGCTTCATTGGGATAGCCCCCTCATTTGACTAGGCTTTGGTTTGTGTGCATGCGTTCATTCGTGTCCGGTGTCCGTCCGTCCGTCCATCTACTTGTACATGTATATACAGGCCTTGTCTGCAAGATATCTTGAGAACTACTGAACGGAATTTCACCACACTTGGATGGAAGCTTCAGTGGGATAGCCCCCCTCATTTGATTATGTTTTGGTGTGTGCGTGCATTCGTCCATGTCCGGTGTCTGTCCGTCCGTCCATCTACTTGTACATGTATATACAGGGCTTGTCTGCAAGATATCTGGAGAACTACTGGACAGAATTTCACCAAACTTGGATGGAAGCTTCATTGGGATAGCCTCCTCATTTGATTAGGTTTTGGTGTATGTGCGTGCATTCATCCGTGTCCGGTGTCCGTCTGTCCATCCATCTACTTGTACATGTATGTACAGGCCTTGTCTGCAAGATATCTTGAGAACTACTGGACGGAATCTCACTCCCCTTGGATAGAAGCTATAGTGGGATAGCCCCCTCATTTGATTAGGTTTTGGTGTGTGTGCGTGCATTCATCCATGTCCGGTGTCCGTCCGTCCGTCTACTTGTACATGTATATACAGGGCTTGTCTGCAAGATATCTGGAGAACTACTGAACAGAATTTCACCAAACTTGGATGGAAGCTTCATTAGGATAGCCCCCTCATTTGACTAGGTTTTGGTGTGTGTGCCTGCATTCGTCCGGTGTCCGTCCGTCCGTCCATCTGCTTGTACATGTATATACAGGCTTTGTCTGCAAGATACCTTGAGAACTATTGGATGGAATTTCACCAAACTTGGATGGAAGCTTCATTGGGATAGCCCCCGCATTTGATCAGGTTTTAGTGTATGTGTGCATGCATTCATCTGTGTCCGATGTCCGTCCAACCGTTCATCTACTTGTACATGTATATACAATGAAAATCGCTTCTTTGTAATTAATATTTTTAGATACGCAGCTTTGTTTAAGATACTTATTGCTACATTCATTTTATAGCACTTTCCCTTAAATTATGTGCCCATTCAAGGCAAGGTGGGAGGTTGGGGGAGACGTATGTTTTTGCCCAAAAAAACAACCAGCATAGGCTTCATGCCGGAGCGGCAACTCAAGGGTCAAAGCGGAACCTCTAGTTTTAAAATCCATTCAGCAATTGCACACAGAAAAAATACCCTTACGTTACTAAAAAATTCAATCACAGACACAGAAAACCATTATTAACATCAAAAAATAAATTTACCTCCACTGCCTGGCCCAAACGGAAAATTATTTTGTCAACTTCAACAGGTCAGAGCAAAGCACTAAGTGGGGTATATATCCAATCTAATTAAAATTAAATCCTAACTGCTTCCCCATTTGGATATGTCGCTGTTAGGATCTAACCGGCTTGCAGTAAGGCGCGTGTTGACCGATCCCGAGAGGTTTTCATAGTGCTTTGAAGGGAACGTAATGACAAGTGCTTTCTGGTTGGCTCAGCCGAAGCACACGCCAAGCTGTGGGGGAATCTTCTGATGTTGCCGCCCACCCGCCAGGTTGGCTCCATAATGCGGGGTAGAATTATGGACTCGTCCTTGACGTAACCTTGAGTCCATGAACCTATCCCCCCTGCCCGACTCAAGTAAAGTAGTTAAAATGCGGTTGTGATGTCATAAGACTATTAAATATTCATGAGCTGGGCGCTCCGAACACAAAATTCAATTGAAATCAGTAAGATCCTACATGCGACATATACGATTGGGGAGCATTGATAGGATATTAATTTATTAAGATTGGGTATATATCCCACCCAAGATATTAAATCAAAGTTTGGATATTGAAATATATCCTAATTGGGATATTTTCACCGATTTTCATACTAAACGACAATGTCGGATTTCGGCATCAAAACTACCAAAAACAAGATAGAATCTACTTCACAAAACTGACAATACGATTGTATAATTTTGCTGACCTTTTCTCGTCGACATTATTATCTGTGCAATTGCAATTACGTGCAATACTTTTTGATGCTGTTGTTGCAGTATACTTCCCATCAATAACCACTGTTGTATGTCTTTAAACGAACAGAAGAACTACTAGCACAATATGCCAGCTTGAACATATGGAAGTATGAAAAAAATATTCAAATTGCGATATTTTATCCCAATTGGGATATATATCCCAGTTAGTCCTTTTCCCTGACCTGTTCAACGAGCTGTCATTACGGATATGGTAAGAATCAAGAACATTATTTTTGCTGGATGACAAATGATGCAGGACGATAAGATCAGTCAATGTGAAAATTGCAGTAAAAAGGATGCTTTCGCTTGATGAAATAAATCAAGTTTTCCTTGCAAGAAATGTTTTCAAACTTAGCACACAAAACGGCGGCTTTCAGTCATGCCATGTGCATGCTTTCAGTCACGCAGTAGCGCGGAAACTTGCAACATTCATTTATTTGATAATATTAACACGTGTGCGCCGGGAAACAAGTAATGAATTCAGTGACGGGTATAAAACGTTTTACACACCTCGATCTGTCCGAATGTCACACTCGCACAGTGTCAAAACTCTCCAGTCGACTGATGGAACGAAAACGAAACTGCCTCCTCGTCTCTCCTTTTCAAACTCTCTCACCGGGACTGCACTATAATTTTGGCAGTGCGGTTCAGCCGATCTTAAAACATGACGTCTTTTCGTAAATTCGGTGTATTTCATTGGCTATCAGAACCGAAGATGAAGTGGGCATATTCCGTGACTACGACCTGTGCCATATTGACCAGTTTACAGACAAAACACAATCTTTCGAAGAAAATCTCTCAAGATATCAGCAGAAGTGTTGTCCAGGAAACGCATTCGACATATTCTTCAATATCTGCACCTAGAAACGGCTCGTCGTGAGATTAATTCAGAGAAATTATTCGAAACTAGGTCGAACTACTTCATAGCGCATTCAATAAACGGAGTGACGCGGAACTTTGTCATTCTCTCATTTTGCGCAGGGGTGTTGTAATGAAAACCATACCGCTTGGATAGATCGCACCTCTGAAATTACCCATAAGCCAGTTCACCTAGCATGGCAAGAAGTAGGGAATTTTCCCTGTTTAAAAAGGCAAATTTAAAAAACATTTGCATTTCACCTATGTGAATGTACTTATCCTGTGGTGAAAGTATGAAGGTGTAAAAAGAAGCAAATTACCACTGGTAAATGTTCTGACTGGTCACTCTGGTATTGAGACAGCCTAGTTAAGACCTCGACAGTCTCCAGACTCCCGACCTCGCTCGTCTGAGCAACCTCAGTATCAGTCGGAGTCGGATTCCAATCAAACTGAAAAAACAACAAAAACATTTCAGCATCAAGATGGAATAGTCCAAGGTGCATGACTTAATTTCAAGTTGTCCTCTGCTCACTTGATCTGTTTTCAGGGCCAGCAAAGATCATTTAAATGGACCTTTCCCGATTTAAATCTTAGGCAAAGGCAAAATGTGACACTTTGTAGCCGGTGCCATCAAAAATATTTTCAGATATAACCCATTTTTTCTGCACTTCCGTGATCAAATTATTAGGGGAATTACTGTAATTCATGAAGACTGTGCTGTAGTTAACACTGAATCAGATGGAACAAACACTGGGAAGAAGTTGGCATGTTGCAAGTAACTGCAATTTAAAACTAGCCATGAAAAAGTTTGACTTATGAAGGAAGGAAAAGGGTCGGTTGGGCTACTGCCATGACTGCCCTGGAATTTTTTGAGATTTCAAACTCTTCTCTACTAATTTTCGACCCATTTCAAGGAACTTCAGTCACGATTATTGCGGGGCCGAAGTGGTCCTTGGTCCCCCTCTTTTCATGTTGAGGGAGGGGGAGGGGGTGTGCTCTCACTGTCATTAAGCCACTTCATTACTCACCGGCACACACGTGTGGCAATTAAAAGGATACTTAAACATCTTCCCGCAAGCTTGACAACAATATGGGTTCTGGCGGTGAGCCTCCTGGTGTGCTTCAAAAGATTGTTGGCTTTTTGGGATCTGGGGGCAGAGTCTACACTGGAATGGCTAAAAAGATACAAGTTAGTTGAGAAACAGAAGAAATCTCTCATTTCTTGATGAATGTCATGGTACAAGGCCCATTCATCATAGATGAATAGGTGACTTTATGTACTGAACTGTTCAACCAAGAAACGACAAGGGCCAAGCCTATTGCATGTGGTGTTCCGGTTTGAAGGTTCTTACATGTACATTAACTGGCCAACAGTGCCCTTTTTTTTCGACAGCCACCCAACTTAATTTAGTTGAAACATTATTGAACATGAGATGTCTTTTATATTTTTTTGTACATATTGTGAAAGAGAAAGGCATGGACTACTGGAAGTTATCTGAATTTCCAGAAACTCCAGTGTTGGTGGCGGCAAGTTTAAGTATATATTTCAAGGTCAAACAAGGAAAATTTGTCATTGTATCATATTAGCATACTGTAAATGAAGGGACACACTGTTCTCAACAGGTGCCATGTGAATAGCTTTTTTTGTGTGTCATAAGAGTGGCCTATACTGGTTAGGTTGAAAGTGAAAAAAAAAAAAATTCTAATAATAATTGTTTTTCAATGTAATATATTTTTCAGAGAAAATATATGTACACAATATGTGAAAGTTTTAGCTCGATTGCGTTATGATCATATTTATGACAGGAAATTGAAATCCGCAGCATGTGCTATTTCATGAAAAAAGGGTCTAAATATCGAGTCATTTAAACACATTTAGACACGAAGGACACCTTGGACCAAAAAGGTTGTCCAGCAGTGGAGATATAATGCCAATGAACATCACCAGGTTGAATGGTGTTTTTGGTCCAGGGTGTCCTTCGTGTCTGCATGTCTAAAACAGAAATAAATGATGAGCAATTTCTCATTGGCGAAAGCTATGAAAACATCCTGTGTTTATGTGAGTGAGTGAGTGAATATGATGTAACGTCGCTTTCAACTATATTTTAGTCATATCACGACGTTGGATCCTATTCCCTTTCACACCCGGGAACCACACGGGTGGGGTCCTATTCCTTCTCACACCCGGGAACCCCACGGGTGCTTCAGTTAGTCACCTCTTAGACAAGCTGTCCGAGGCACGACACTTTCTCTGAATATTGGGAAAATATAGTACGGTATGTATGTATAAAATTAAGTCAGATATCACCAGTTCAAAATCTTGTCCTGGGTTAAAAGATAGGGCAAAGTGGAATTATACTGACCAGTACCTGATCAGCTGAACTCCTGAGTCCATGCAAAGATAGGCTCTCCTTTGTTCCCCCAATATCCAGGTTTGTTTGAGTATTAATGTGGAAAAGCTAGATTCAAACAAAGTTCTCTGTGTTTGATTTCAGCAATAAAAATAATATTTTCAAGAGAATGTTTCTACAGTTAGTTTACCTGTTGCTGGATTCTCCACGAAAGATACATCCAGCGAAATTGCTTTCAAGGTGAAACTGCGGAAGTTAATTCCAGTGAACAATAAGGCATTCAAAAGTTATCTGACCGAGAAGAAAAGTGACGAGAGAGGAAAAATTGAAAGACGAAAGAGAAAAACTAAGGGATAACTATTAATAAGATAAATGCATGTAAGGGTCAATGAAGAATGTTTCACGGTGGTGGGTGGAATTCAACACAATTGTGTTTCCTCCAAAGTGGATTTAGACCTGGGTATACATGTATATGTGCACATTATGGACTGGTTGATTTTCCAGCCTCTGGTATCTCATAGCTCAGTTCTTTTAGATTTGAACTAACATACCTTGTCCTGAGGAATAGCTGAGCTGGTCATACCCTTGATAGACCTGAAGTCACACTTAACACTAGCTGATCTGGATTCTTTTAATCGATTGGATGAAGTCTTGAAAGACATATCCCCCTTGCTGGAATTTGTAGATGACCACATTCCATCGTATTCTTTCGAAGGATTCCCCTCTGAGCATGTTGGATCAGCTGACCTATCTTTTGCTCGCTGATTGGTCAATGTATCAAAAAACATTACCCCCTTGCTTGAATTTGTAAGTGACCGAATCCCGTAAGTTTCTTTGGAAGGATCCCAGTCAGGGCATATTAGAGGAGCTGACCTGTGTTCTGTTCGTTGATTGGCCAATGTCTTGGAAGATTTTTCCCCCTTCTCTGGATTCGTAGGTGGCCACATTGCATCACTTTCTTTTGAAGGATTCCCTTCAGGGCATGTTGGGTGAAGTGACTTATCTTCTGTTCGTTGATTGATCAATATTTTGGAAGATTTTTTTCGCTTCTTTGCAGGGGGCCTGATTTTATCCGTTACTTTTAAAGGACTGTATGTTGAGTCAGTAGGCCGCCAGTCAGGGACAGTTGAGTCAGTCGACTCGGCTTCTGATTGCTGATTGGTCAATTTCTTGGAAGACTTTTTCCGCTTCTTTGCAGGGGGCCTGATTTTATCAGTTACTTTTAAAGGATTGTTTGATGAGTCAGTAGGTTGACAGTCAGGGACAGTTGGGTAAGTCGACTCAGCTTCTGATTGCTGATTGGTCAATTTCTTGGAAGACTTTTTCCCCTTCTTGGCAGGGGGCTGGGTGAAGATAGTTTGTAATGTAGGATTCCAGTTACAGCCAGGTTGGTTGTTAGGATTTGTGTAGGAGTCATTTAGATCAGCAGACGGATTAGTCAATGTCTTTACACCAGTCTTGGCAGAGGGCTGGATTCTGTCAGTTTCTTCTGTAGGATTCCAGTCACAGCCAGGTAGGTCATTAGAACTCTTGAAGAAGCCACTTGAGTCAGCTGACTCAGCTTCTGTTAGCTGATTGGACAGTTGTTTACCAATTCTTTTCGGTCTCCTGACAGGAGGCACAATACAATCCATTCCTGTTACAGCATTCCATTCGGTTTCATCTGGGTTCCAGTCAAGGTCATCTGGATTCCAGTCAAGGTCATCTGGATTCCAATCAGGGTCATTAGTTTTCCAGTCAAGGTCATCTGGATCTGCTGATGCAGGTGCTGTTTGATGATTGGACAGTTTTTCAGAAGTGTTTTCCCACCTCCTGACAGGTGGTCTGATTCCACCAGACTGAGTGGGCAATCTTTTCAACAGTCTTTGCTTCTTGCTAGACTGCTTCTTTGCTAGCTTGGGTGACTAAAATCGAATAAGAGTGTAGAACCACACGTTATAATCATAAAATTGATGTTGACAAGAGACTGATGATTGCACTACATCAGTGAAATTAAATCTACCAGGTTTGAGACATCTGATTTCAAAAATATAATCTGGTATTTTCATTGACCTGTGGGGAGTCTGGATTGTTTCTATCATTTTCGAATCCATTGCTCACTTTTAAAATACTTTAATTACACTTGCTCATATTACGAGATGTCTACCAAAATTATTTCTTAACTCTTGGAACCCGATTTTGAGGCCTGTTTAGATAATGTATATACCCAAGAGACCGCTTTAGCCAATCAGATCACGTTTTAAGCCCGAGGGCTGATATGGGAGTCAGGACGACCGACCGGACGTACATGCCGATGACAGAACCCAGCAGCCTAATAGGCTGAGGAGTAAAAAGACATTTTAATTGACAAAACATGTAGGCCTAGGTCTTAATTTTACCGATGTATGAAACTATTTCATCAAGAATTGAACCCTCAGTATTTGCAGTCAATTTTGTAAAAATTTCTTAGTCTCGGTTTGATGATACATAACACGTTAGAGCGCTACAGTGACGTCACCAGTTCCGATCCAGTGTCAGTTCCGACCCACTTCCCAAAATATTGCTTCTTGTCATAACCATGATCACGCGAAATCATAAAACATTTGGTGCATTAAAGCAAGTTGATCAACCTCTAAGTCATGGTTACAGTACATGTATATTATACATTCACTGGTTTTGTTATGAGACAGCTTTGCAGACCCACTCCATACACACGACTACATCGGTCTAAATCCAAACACCAGGACTCGCCATTGGTCAAAAAGCGTGTCGTCTGCCAGCCCTTCCGATCAAAGTTTTTATGTTTTGTTTCTCACATATAATTGTCCATTGTTGACCTCAACTAACGGACCCAGTTCCGAACCACCATCATCCATGGATGGCCAAGCTGGGTCGTACCATGGCCTGAAAATGTCTTGTGGACGCAGCGCTCACTGCGTAAAATCGTAACTCGAGTGCTGATTAGTATTCCTTCTCTTTAATCTGCTATTCAGAGGCAAAATAAGTAAAAGTATCATCATTTTTGAGTGAGTATACGCTTATTAGCCATCGGAGTTATTTCAGTGTCCAATATATCTTGCCAATATGATCAGATCGACAATATCACTATCACCCCAACCCGCATTCTTTAACGTCAAATGTTCACTTATGAGATGAAGACATTCAAAACGAAATATCCAGATAATACCTTATTTTGTCGAAAAAGTTATCATATTGACGATTACATTTGTTTATATTTGGGTCAAAGGTCAATGTCAAAACGAGGCTGGATCAGAACTGGCGACAGTGGGTCGGAACTGACACCTCTCATTAAGAAATGTAATTTTATTTTCCCTGCAGTTCAGTTTATCCCCAGCTAAGTTAGTTTGATAATAAAGGATGTGGACAAATGTACGGCGATCAAGATAATGATTATGCTAATCAAACCTTTTCCTTCTGAAACAGATGCAAATTTCACTTCAATGGTGGGTCGGAACTGGCGCCTCGTCTGTATATATGTTGTCACGAAAAGTTGAAAATTCTAGATCGATTATCGTCCGACTACATGTAGAAATATAGTCATCTGTCAATGTGATCAATAGATTATGATATACCCATTTCCATATCATCCCTGGCAGAGAGAATATGACGACATCCTCGAGGGGAAACCACCACTGTGCGCGATATTAGCCTAAGGGCAGATAACTGATCAGATCGTCACGTGAGAGCAGAAATCCATATTATGATATGGAATGGTGCCATTTCATAGTATCAACAGGGCTAAACGTCCAGTATTATAGACAAATATGTGATAAGTGCACCTATTGAGTTCAGCTCTTGATGTTGGGAGGTCCAGGTTCAAACACATGCAAACAAGGTACTGTACCTGTGTCACCGATTGTTGTACTTGATCCTCATGCTGATCACCCGGAGACACTGTGTAAGGGGTGACAGTCCCACTCAAAGAGGGTGTCTGGGAGGTACTGGCTTCACCCTCGATTAATGGGTAGGGGATGTCCACCTCCCCCAATGATACCATGTAGGGATTGACTGCCTCGCCCAAAGACGGTACACTGACTGCATCCTTGGATGCTGTGTTTGGGATAAGAGTCTCATCCTGGGATACTGTACTGGTACTAGATTGTTTGTGAGTTTTTCGTCTTGTCTGATGAAGGAAAGACGAGGATGACTGACGGCACTGATCTATTGTTTATCTGAAAGTTGATGGCGAACTCTGAAATAATAGTCCAAGTACCACTTGGAACATGGCAGTGTGACTAACATCATAGGACATACGGGTTTGATATGATTTAAGTGTGTACCTTGACCTAAGACTGATGATTTCCATGGTCGTAGAAGGCATTGAGACATGTTTTTGCCTATTTCGAGGTTTCTTGGTCACCTAATTAGGTCAGAAAGTAGGTTGCATTGACCTTGACCCAATTAAGTCCGGTCACACTGATATTGACCTAATTAAACACATTTCCATGGTCTTAGGAGGCATTTGGACATGCTTTTGCCAATTTCGAGGTTTATAGGTCACCTAAGTAGGTCAAATTTTCATCAAAAGTAGGTCAGCTCAGAACTTGCTGGTAACAGTCCCCTAATATCACATTCATGCCAAAAATCAAGGTTCTAATGTCACCTGAGTAGGTCATTCTTTACTTTATAATGTCAACAGTTCTCCTTATTTTGCCGGAGAAAGGATTCAGATGGACTGACTGACTTACTCATTACCGGACAATCTGCAAATGAGAGCCTACTTGACAGGAAAATGAGCATGTCCAAATCATCAGATATTTTGATCATGTAGTTTTTTATATAAATCATTCTCATATGAAATAGAGAATGTACGAAATAACATAGATTTTCAATGGCAGGGGTCGAAATAGGCCCCAATCACTTACAGGACATTTGTAAAAATTGTCCTGCATCCAATCAATATGTATGTAAATTATCTAAAAAAAAACTACAAGACATGACAATTTTTTGCCGGCAAATAGATAGTAATTTCTAGCCCTGAATGGGGTTTTAGAGTTCAGTCCAAATTGTGCACTCAACATGTTATCATAGGAAGAAAATGATGCCAAGCGAGATCTCCAGGTGAGGTACCCACATACATGTACCAAATTTGAAAAGAATCCGTTCAGTTTTGCAGAAGTTAATGTCCGAAAATGAATCTGGATAGATGCATGCACGGACGGAGCCCAATACTATAGTCCCCCTTTAGCCCTTCGGGCATTGGGGGACAAAAAAAAAGAAGAAATATGGTAGGATGAAAACTGAGTGTAATTTTCGGTTTTCTGTCAGATAGGTGTAATTTTAGCTGTTGATGAGAGTTTAGAGGGATGTATTTAGTTTACTGATTCTCAAATCGATATGAATGTTCATTTGTCTATAAATGTAGGTTTTGTGAAATATATCTTTTTTCAACATTTATTCAGTATTATCCTCATGTCCTACAGTCACCTGTCGTCTCCCCAATTCCAGCCTCGAACATTGGAGACTACACACAAATTAAAAATTTCTGCCAAGATATATTGGATACATAAGCTCCAAAGCAATATACATGTATGAGGGTAGAGATAGAGGCGATAGAGGGTGGGGCTTGGTGCCACAAGGGTGGGGACATGCTCTCGAGAGTAGTGGATAGGTTGAACAAGAATAGCATGATGTAAGGTACCAGAATATATTGGGTAGGAGGTCGAGTGGGGCTTGGTTTAGGAGACATCAGGTGTCGCCAGGAAGCTGTGGACAGGAAAAATTTTCCAAAAACTTTAACAACATTTTCGGACAGGGACAGGAACGGTACAGGTACACAGAAATCCACAGACATCATTTTCTCCAACTACAGATATGGGCTCGATAAAAATTCTCATTAGGCATTAAGGATAAACTGTTAAGGCTATTATTGATTGAAATTTGGTTGTACAGGCAGAATGTTAAGGCTATTATTGATCGAAATTTGGTTCTACAGGCAGAATGCAACAAATAGAGTTACAACCGATCCTTACCCATTTCTTTGTCTTCCTTTTTCTCTTTGTTAGGTTTGTGGATTTTTTCACCCCAGTGCCCAGAAAATGTTTCTGTTAAGGAATAAATGACATACATGTATAGATATACAAATTAAGTAATGGTCTATAACCTCAAACTTTTTGTCGAAATAGATTGATTGCAGCCTTGAAATATTGCAATATCTCACAACTGACTTCCAATAGAGATCTGAAGCCTAAATGTAAAAGCTAGATCTGAGAAAATAATTCTGATTTTTTTTTTTTTTTTTTTTTTTAAATTCGGGCAACTGATGGCGTACCAGACAAGTTTGGGAATTGAAATCTTTAAATAGCTCTATCAAGTAGACCATGTGGACTTCGAAATGTCATATAACTGGGGGTATGCATTTACTTCATCACATCAAAAAAACCTGCTGGGAACTCCAATGGATGAGAATGGCTCCACGCCAGATCCAAGAAAAGCATGGCCATTCTAGAGCTGTGTTACAAACCAGAGACTACATGTATGTGGTTGGTGAATTGATAGCACTATGTAGGTGCAATATAAACTAACTTGTACCCTTCACAATTTTGTTAATTCGGATGGGGAAGTCCAAATGCTAGTAAAATAGGTCAAGGTCAGTCAACTGGAATAGCTTCTAGTCAAGTGAGTGAGTGAGTAGGATTTAACACTGATCAGCCCAGTCAGTACAGCACTCGGTCACCCATCCAAGTATTGACCGAGCTCAACGCTGCTTCAGCTTAACTTCGGTGATCTGTCGAGAACCGGTGTGCCCAACGTGATGCGCCGTACCCCGCTTCTAGTCAATCACCATTTGCACTGTAATATGAATTTGGAGACCCTAGCTTTCATCCTTCAAAAATATAGCAAATATTAGAATTTGACCTTGATGAAATAGGTCAAGGTCGGTCATTTTCAATGGGCTTCTAACCCTTCACCAGATGCATATCGGTCATTTTCATGAAAATGAACAAATAACGGTAAAGACAAATCTAAAATTTAATTTGTGCAGCTTGGCTACCAAAATGGAATTACAGTGCAACCTCGCCATAAAGTGCTATATTGTCCCCTAATTAAAAACCGCGTTATAGAATAATCGTGTTATAATGAATTGTTAAAACATCAATTAAGCTGCTGTTCTTCTTCTTTTCCAGTCTAGACATCGGCTCACGTGGCGTTGCAATCCCAGGTTAACAGCATGCAGTAATGCTTGGGTGGATTATATTCGCGAAAATTGTTTTATCCAGTCTCTTAACACTTTCAAAATAAAAGGTCAGCTTAAAATATAGTTTTGTGATTTTTTTCCTTTTGTAAATAGAACGTTGACAACCAACACAAAAATACAGACTCATTGACCAAACCAAAGCTGACCGGATGCTCTGAGTTTTCATACAAAATTAGACAGTGCCATAGCGGTAATTTACTAACCTTCTAAATTCAGATCGGTAATATTTTCAATTTATTTCACAATCTCCAGTACAAGTCGCGATGTCCTCATTCACATTATGGCGGTAATGTGATCTGGTGGTAGCATTCGGCTGCAAGCAATCACAGAATGGACCATCATGGTGTAGTCTCCCTTACACCAGTTGAATAATGCATGTCATCGAAATAACAGTGCAACAAGGATATTTCAGGCAATGAATATTTTCCATTCAAAGTCATTCCACATACACAGAAAGACATTCATTCATTAAATAGAAAGTAGTAAGCTTAGCAAGCCTACAAAGTTTCAAGAGCCTCCAATCAAAATTGTGCGACTAGTTATACATGACTGCCATCAGTGTTTGAAGGGTCTTCAGTCAAAAATTTGGGACTAGTTGATTCTACATAGTGCCATGTACACTAACATTATTGTGTGGAAATGGCAAAGACCAACTCCTGATAAATTGGATAAAAATTAATATTTCATGTCATAAATAGGAAGTGCACATATCCGAAGCATGATTAGGAAGCTTTCAAAGATTTTGGAATGTCCATTCTAAACTCTAGAACTAGTTGAGATACATGTACATAATTGGCACTGAAATTCATCGTGAAAATGGCAAAGTCCAATGCCTCATAAATCTGAAACAAAATATAGCATTTGATCTCACAAAAAGGAGGTGGACATCTCATGAAGCATGTTTAATAATCTTGAAAGTTCCAAGAAAATATGCATAAAACTCATGGATTAGTTAATTACACGTGAGTGTCAGTGATACTCTGCAATAATATAGCAAAAATTATAAGTCTAAAACACCATACATTTGACAAAAATTGGAAAATTCATCTCACAAATAGATGCACACACATCTTCAAAGCATATATAACAAGCTTGAACAGCTAGAGAACATCCACTCAGAACTCTATGACTAGCTGATAATCTTTGAGTACCAATGGTACAATGTAAATTGATAGCATGGTCACATCCAAAACCTCAAATTCAACAAAAATTAATATTTCATCTCACAAATAGCATACATGCACATTTTCGAAGCATGTTTAATTAGCTTCAGGAAAACTCCGTAAAAACTCTACCACTACATGTAGTTCATTGTTCAATTTAGGTGGAAAAAAAAACCAAAAAGAAATTGCTTGATATGATGCAAAAATATGTCTAAATAAGGCAGTTGTTCAGGTTAGAACATCAAAATAGCATACACGATTTATAGCGGAGAGTTCCCTTTAGCAAGTCATGGGTCAAAGGTTACAAGTTCGGAGGGAAAAACAGGAAAACTGACTTTCTTTTGTAAAATACTGTATTTAAGGATTACAAAATGAAGGGGAAGACCTACTACAACCATTTTCTATGATACTATGGAAATGTTTGACACTGAGTGGGTATGTAGGCTGAGGATACTCTTTAATATCGAGCTATTTGTGGGATGATACTTTCTTGGTAAAGCACAAATACTTGTGCTGGATGAGCCAGTCCCATGTCTTGGAAACTGAGGTGGTCCAGCGGTTTAGGGAGCTTGCATGTACTGCTGGAGATTTGGTGCCAAACACTGAGGGCGTGGGATCAAGTATTTGTACTTTACCAAGAAATTGTCATCCTAATAATAATCGGATACACATAAGAATGATATTATTCTCACCTTTTTTCGTTCATGAATGATGCGTATATGTTTTTTCAGATGGTTCTCGGAGATGTAAGTCCTCAAACAAACATGGCACATATGTGGTCTGTTCGCAGCATGGACAATTCTCATATGTCTTCTGAGACAGTTCATTGCGTTGAAAATCTTTTTGCAAACTGGGCAAGGCAACACCTGAAATTATAATGTTTTATGACATGGTACTCTCTCCATGGAGAGAATGCAGGCTATCGTAATAATGAAATAATAATTAGTAATAATTGAATAATGTAACCTCCTGTCAAATTCAGTCACCCCTAATTTTGGAACAATTAAAATTCAATCAGGTTTTCTAATAAATTTGACCCCCCTCTAAAAACCTTGAAATGAACGACAAAACTATATGCATGATTTTAACCATTTTTGATGCATTTTGTAAACTCTCGGACTCCCCTGTACGTTTCTCAGTGGCGAAGTTTGCTAAAGCATCATTATGTATTATATTTGATGATAATGAGACTGCCATATAGGCCTACAACGAATGTAAGAATATCTTGTCAGAGAATTTTGAAAGTCTGCCTGCTTTGATGGGTTTTATGTTTCACCATTGAGTATGTGTTACATGCAGACATAACTGTGTGACGCGAGTGATGTAGCAATGCTCACGAATCTGAATGCTGAACAGCTGCCCAAGGTTCGGTAAAGTAGCATTGCATACATTGGTAGAATGCACCACACCATCTAATTTTAAAGGTGAACTGAAAAGCTTTCCAATGTTCTGTTCAAGTGTCATAAAACAAGAACTTCTAAGTTGTTACAATTATGTGTGGTAATAGTTCTGTGGGTTATTGTTTTATTTTGGGTATATGAGAAGTCAAAACGTATACCGAGAGCCAGAATGTTTAAAAACGTCATCGCTTGCCTCCCGTTGTTTTTGGAACGTCATGACGTTATAGTGGTCCTCGTTCATTCATCCGACGTAGCACGTCACATTTGAATAAAACTTGAATGAAGGGGACCACTATAACGTCATAACGTTCTACAAACCAAGAAAGACAAGCGATGCAAGTTTTCAAGAATGATTTATAACAGGATAACTTAAATATTGTTATTAGTACAATTTTGCAAACTATATTTGCCCCAAAAACGTATAAAAGTTATGTCACATAAGACAAGATGTATATAAGCAACAAATTAGATAAAATTAAAAGCTTTGCAGTTCACCTTTAAAGATCAATTCCTTCTATTTTCTCATGAATGGTAGAAACAATTTTTTTGTGATCAAACGGGTTATATTTTGTACTTGTCGTAACATGTTACTTTCACAGAGTTTGGGAGAAATCGATTTTAGACTAGATTTGAGGCTG
Organism: Hanleya hanleyi; assembly: GCA_036873755.1. Taxonomy (NCBI): domain Eukaryota; kingdom Metazoa; phylum Mollusca; class Polyplacophora; order Lepidopleurida; family Hanleyidae; genus Hanleya; species Hanleya hanleyi. The sequence continues at coordinate 5,743 of JAVTVY010011761.1, read as the reverse complement.
ATTACATCTTCAACACTCTTGAGTGTGCCTGTCTCAGTTTGTCTCAGTACATCATTGCTCATAGTTAACCAAGTTTCAGAACAGGGTATGGTAAAAATTTATTTAATTCACCTTCCCCACTGAATTCAATATTGACCGATGTATTCTCTGCTATGATTTTCTCTGTCCTAATAAAATGAACAACCAGTATTTTTGAGAGACCTGCGAAACAAGAAATTTGATCACTCCCATTTTCTTCACCTTTTTCGTGCCAAAAGCATAATAATAAGTCCTGATCCATCATTGTGGATCCCACATCAAAATGGCAGCCAGAAATAATTGCTACCTTCCTACAATTCTGGCCATTCATTGAAAATCATATCAGCTAAAGCAAGGAATGAATCTTTATTTCCTATGCCTAAAGCTTGGAAAACAACCACAGTGATCATACATAACCAAAAACTAAAAGAGTTGCATGTCAGTTCCTATTGCCAACTCATGGAATTATTAATATTCTTTCCTATGTGTATGTGTATTGACATGGTAACACTTCAGAATGAACTTTGGGGTAGGATGCCTATAAAGTCGACCGATATTTTTCCAAGTGAGCCACACAAAAATTGATTTCTTGCAACTGATAGTTTGAGCTGCAAATTTACCCGTGTTGATTTCTTTGGAACAAAAAGAGATGTGAATTTAGTCTCTGGTGGTGCTGACAGTTTGACCGGGTTGCTGGTTTTCTTGATGTGTTTGCCCTTAACATCAACTCTACGAGGAATATGAGGAAATATTTGGTTAGATCCATGTCCATCCTCAGGCACCTGCAATACAGAAATAATATTCAGTTAGAGGACAAGTCACAATGTCATTTTTCTTTGGGAATTTGTACCGTACGAATACTCCTTACGTAATGTGTTACACAGGGATAATCCGTCAATGTGATAATTTGGGATGGCAAAGAGTAGCTGCCAGTGTAGGGTGCCATCTTATCTGTATGTAAAAGCGAGACACCATGAGCAGTGACATCACAGCTGCTAAAAGTAATGTGATAGACCTAAAATATACTTAAAATGATACAAGATCTGTATCACACAAGTATAATCTTCTGAATCTGTTTTGACATTCGTCACTTTTTACTACCGGTAAATCAGGGATAAATTCATTCGAAAATTCAATTCAGTCCTCTGAGTTTGACTAAATATTTTTATGTTTAAATGAAAAGTCAATAGCCTATTATTTTAAGGGGTGAAACAATATAAAATCGGTGAGAATGGTGGTAAATTTGAAGAAATATGAAAAATTTGAAAATCAATTTTCCTATTTCTAAGCTTAAACTTACCTTCACATACTTTTTGCTATCGTGTTCTTACGCGATTGCCTAATTGTAATATATTACCACAGAATAAAAATAGTCCCTGTACTGCCCCAATGCCCATGCGCGAGTACCCAGATCCCACGTGACCGACCACGTCACTTCCTTCTTCCCCATTCAACGCAGTGTGAATAACCCATCAGCGGGGAGGCTGGGAGGGCCATCACAGTATGTGAAGGTAAGTTTAAGCTTAGAAATAGGAAAATTGATTTTCAAATTTTTCATATTTCTTGCGCTGTTAAACTTACCTTCACATACTTTTTGCTAGAATACCATAGCAGGACGGAGGGAATGAGTGGTCGGAAACAAAAGGACCCCGAGCATAAGCGAAGGGGAGTACAGGAGTCAGCGAAGTAATCAAAGACCATAAATGTATAATAATGACGATACGGTCCTTGATATACTCATCCGGCCTATAGTAACTACAGGCCCAGTGAATAAAGCTGACATACACTAGACCCATAAATCTCACCCCCCCCCCCTTCTTTTTGAAAAATTGGGGAGAGCAAGATTACTTACCAAATTACAAAATGGTAAAACCACAAGAAGGTCTAGTGCATAGAGCAGGCATGGGAATTGTAACCACAGGAAAGTGTAAAATCTACTTCAAAAAAGTCTGAAATTTCAACATTTTGATAAAAGTCTGCAATCAGCCTTATTGAAGAAAATTTCCATGCCTGATAGATATGGACGAGTGACCAACAGCCTGGGCACCACAACGGTCCCAGGGTGTAGCAATCCCGTCTTAACAACATCCAATCCCATAGGTGGTGACAAACAAACGTATCGCAAACCTCCAGATACGGTCCTAAAACGTCGTCCACAGTCTCCAAAGGAAACAGGATGTCAGTACAGCCCTGAACTGATGAAGCAATACCAACGAGAGTGAAATAGCCTCCGCAGGTACGTCCATGTACGCCAAACGAGAAGTTTGGAAAGCTAGGAAGAACATATATAATATTTCCTGCTAGAAGAGGGACCGAAACCGGCACCGTACAAAACAAAACACGTGTTTGTACGAGAGAGCTCTAATCAGGGCCCATAACTCTGCCATGATTTCAATTATAGACTGCAGAACAGAGTCGGTAGACGGACTCCGGAAAAAGCCATAAGGAGACATAAACCAAAGACAAATCCGTAAGAGTAGAACCTGTAGATATGCCGGGATGACGAAATCCGGTTCATACTCCATGAATCACACGACAGTGCATAAAATAGCGAAGTCTGGGGGAAAAAATGACTAGGTGTTAGAGCCCATCAGCTGCACTAAGACCTAGACAATAGTTTCCCGTGAAGTATCAGCCAAACTCCAGCGGTAACAAGCTACCAGACTGCAGGAATATAAAAAAACATAAGTCATCTATGATCACAGAAGGTTATAATTAGATGTCATACAAGAAGACTGAAAAACACTCCTGAAAACGATACAGCGCCCAAACCAGCTCCGGAACTGCAACGTCTGGAGTGAATCTCAGTACCCATCGGAAAGCGACGGGGTGAACAAACGACTCCATGCAACCATCATACTCCAGGGAGTGGAAGAAAAATTACGTGGAATGATGGGATGACACCTGAACAACCCGAGAGATCGTTCTAGAAGAAAAGCTGGCAGAAGGAGTAGCAGCGGCCGAGGAATGAGTCCTTCAGCCAGATTACGCCCAAACGTACGCAAAACGCTGCCAAGACAGCTGGAATCGTAGTATGAGAAATAACAATCAGAAACAAAAAGTCGCTGAAATTACTCATAAATGAAGCATTCTACGAGTATAACAGTCACCCGGTCGTAAGAACCTGATAGAGAGTCGACATACCGGAAACGTGATAAACTCGTAGCGACGATCCCTAAAAGCAGGAGCAACAGGGGAAACAAAACACAGTTCCCCGTGCTTGTTATGAAGGACAAAAGCTATGATAATGTCTGACACAACACAAGCGTAGGTTATTGAGAATTAGTAGACTTCCGCTGTAACGAGAGGAGTGTCAATTCTCGAACCAAAAATGTTCTCCAGCCCTCCTCGACGCAGTCTTACAAGACTGGCTGAGACGGAGGAAGAAACACCGGTCAAAAAGTTCTCCGATAAAAGTAGTGCAGTACCGGTGAGATTTGACCTCCAAAAACGATATAGGTGCGTACTGGGCCGAACACAACAACGCCACCGCAAAGATACCTCAGTGTCGGAAGAAAAGAACAGCAACACTATCGCCGGAATGAAGGCTCTTCCATCTATTCATCCACTAGAAGAGGAAAATAGATTCTGTGCTTACACTGCAGGTAATACAGAAACTGAAAAAGTCCGGGGTAGCTCGGTAAGTGACAAAGGTCATGGAAACCGAAGGAGTATCCTTCAGCATACAAACTCGTACATGTTGCTGAACTACTCCACAGCAAACTGAAGGAAACGATGACGAAGCGACGCAGCCTCATACACCACTCTGGATACTCACGTAAAAAGACGGAACCGACCAGGTCAGTCAAATCCGAATTAGCCCTCCTCGTATAGGAAGAACGGAAATGAGGAAGCCAGGAGTAGTGTATAGCAGCGACAGGGAAGTAACCTCAAGAAGAATAGCTAGAACGTAGTTTCTTCTAGTCACGTAACATCGAAGATGGTGTCCCCAAGCCGCGGTGTTAGACTACGTCGCCAAGAAGTCAGTCATCAATTCCACATTCTCTACCAGAAGTAAAGAAGATAAGGGAATGCGATTAAACATGAAAGGGTTCGAAGAAGCCAATCCGTGTTAAGCAGAATCAGATAACTAGTTCTGATGTTACTGACCGGAGTAATCGCAAACCCATGACGATCTGTGCATGCAAGAAGGCGAGTCGAAACAGGTCTTCCTAAAAGGTTCACTAAAGCACAGTCGAAGTGGAATACGAAGAGGATCAACCAAAATCCGCGAGGGAAGAAACCGTAGAAAATCTCTCCTCGTTTCATTAAGATGACCAACTCGGGGAGCATTGTCAGAATTTTTGGAGTATAATGTAGATGAGACGTACAACTAGTTGAACGAAACAAACCCAAAACGTTTGGATCAAACGAATCGATCCAATCTGACAAACAAAAAAAACAAAAAAAACAAACATATCCGGTGATGATGCTCCCATGACGCAACAGCAACACCCAACCCTCACGGCCTACATAAATCATATGGGTCAACGAGGAACCGGCAAGGACGGTAAAGGAAAGCGCATGCGCGACCCTCGTTAAAACCCCAAGATAAATGTAAAACAGACCGGATGACCCGGATGAGGCTGTGACACTACAAAATGAGTTATATTCCGGAGTGAAAACCGAAATAGAATTCATAGTGTCTAGCTGCAAAATAATACAACAATGTATCAACTTCCAAGTTGATAAAAGTTGTAGAAAAGAAAGAATGCTCTATGTAAGATAGGCAGAACTTCAGGCAGCTAGATATACGAATAAACCACCAGTGATCTCGGAACGGTAATAATAAAAATAGACCGAAGTACCGTTATAAAGGTTTTATACGAAACGTATAAAAAAAACTAAACAGACGAGACGCAGAGGTGGAAATTCGTCAAAACGGAAACCGTTGAAGCAATTAATGGAGTGAAATATCCTAATGCATAAACAGTTCCGTAGTGACCAACGTAAGCGTTTGCACGGTCGAAACCAATACGTAAAACGTATACGATGATCAGATGTCTTCACAACCTACGATAGTAAGTTAAAGAGTGAACGAACGGAAATAACAAGTGCCCCAGGGGCTATAACCGACGAGCACAAATTGAAGACGAGTTACTCTCAATAGCTGCGTAATTATCACCAAAAAGTTGTTAAAATGGATCAGCAACATCATGGTGACATAATCTGTACTTCCTCACCGGACGTGACAGAAACTGTTGAAAGTTAGCCGGCCTAACTGGGTATTTAGGCCGGAGACGCAGATGCACGACAACCAGTGCCTGAAAAGGATAGGATAAAAACGATACCCTATGCCTAACAGGACCGAAATGGAAGATAAGATCTGCACAACCGGAAGTAGTCGAATGTGATGTCAGACCAGACTGACTGATAACATTCAACGTTGCCGGACGTGGAGAAGCAACCGAGACAATAGCATACGATGAGCCCTGTAGCGCCACCCCTCCCTTTCTTCCGTAACGGACAGGTACGGGGGGATACAAGGCGGAGGAGGCCAGTTATTCTTATCGTAGAATAAACAGCCCGATAAAGTAGGCATTTATTCTTATCGTAGAATAAATAGCTCGGTGATACATCGTATCATGTCAGTAAAATCGGAAGCTGATGCCACGTAAATTGAAACATGCGCCGCAGATAGCTAGGCCGCAACTGCGGTCATGTAACCTTAACTTCCACGTCTCAGAATCGGTGCGTGGTACATACGTTGAATACCTCACGGACC
>JAVTVY010011760.1:0-55878 GCA_036873755.1 Hanleya hanleyi | reverse complement strand
CGAAAAGGCATCTTGAACAACTGGACCACAAGGGGAACCTGTGTACCAAATTTGAGAAAGATCCATGCAGTAGTTCCCGAGAAATCACGATAACAATGTTTAATGGGGAAATCTAAGATGGCCGCCTGGTGGCCATATTGGATTTTCGAATCGGACCGAAAAAGGTATCGTGCACAACTCGACCCCAAGGGGAACCTGTGTACCAAATTTGAGAAAGATCCATTCAGTACTTCCCGAGAAATCACGATAAGTTTCACTGGGAAATCCAAGATGGCTCCCTGGTGGCCATATTGGATTTTCGAATCGGACCAAAAAAAGGTATCTTGAACAACTAGATCCCAAGGGAAACCTCTGTACCAAATTTAAGAAAGATCCATGCAGTAGTTCATGATTAATCGCAATAAAAATATTTCATGGGGAAATCCAAGATGGCCGCCTTGTAGCCATATTCGAATCGGATCAGATAGTAGTAGTTCCTGAGAAATCGCGATAACAAGAATTGTTTACGGACGGACTGACGATGGATGAAAAGTGATCCGAACAGCCCAAAATGCTGTTTGGGGTCGGGTCTTTACAGACTTTCAATTTTTTTATTTATTTATGTTACTTTCTCTGGAAAACTACATATTAAATTAGGAAATAATTATTTGATGTGGACTAAAATAATTGTGTGCACTTTCATGTGTAAGAAGGCAAATATTTTAAGAAAAACGACGAAAATAACTTTCTATTCACACTCTTATGGCCTCCATTTTGAATTTACTCCTGATCTTCTACTTGTTCAAGGGGTATTGTCGTCAAGTTCATCTGTCCGTTGCCGCCATATATGCAGAACCGTGTTAGGTTAACGGACTACATTTTGAAAAACATTTATTCATCTAGGTATAGGTCAGACACATATCGAAAATGGGTCGCTTTGGCCTAAATTTCACGGAGTTATGCCCCTTTTCCGATGTGAAAATATCTGATTTCGTAATTTCAATAGGCATATGATCTATAACTAGATGAATCAGTTTCCAAAATTTTGTCACTATGTACCTATCCCGGTTCTGCAGATGTTTCGCTAATAAACTGACGGACGTACATGATGACGGCAATACATCTAGGCCATAATTACCTGAAGGTAAAAATTGACAACTGAAACTTTACAGCCTATGATATTGGGGTCATTTTAAGCCTATTTGCATACCACTTCAAACAGAAGACCATGAGTAGATTCAAAATGGAGGTTATAAGAGTAGGACTAAAAAATTGGGTTTTCGTCGTTATTCTTAAAATATTTGCCTTTTTGCGCATGAAAGTCCTCACAATTATTTTAATTCATATCAAAGAATTATTTCCCAATTTATTATGTAGTTTTCCGGAGAAAATAGTATAAATAGAAAATTTAAAAAATCTGACTGGAAAATCGACCTCAAAAAAGCATTTTTAAAACATGGCGTCATTGTGACGTCGTAAAGGCAGCCACCTTGGAACTTATTACATTTTCCTATATATATTGGAATCATTTCAAGTGGGCCTATATCCAATTTTAATCAACCGGTCGAGTACTATAAATGTGCCAAGTCTCATGCTTTTACCTCAAAGTGCAGAATCTTTTCACCATATTGCCCCACTAGTACATTCATTCCTAATCCCGCTTAGACAATGGACTACCCATCGTTTCTCCCTAACACATAACCTTTGTAACTGAATCACAAACATTTTCCAAACGACCTTTGTAACTGAATCACAAACATTTTCCAAACGCTGGTTTGACACTTGACTATATTTACTGTACATTCCTGCTCAACCCCTGTTCGACATTCAAATGCACGTACATCATCTGAGAAAAGCTGGTTATTATACAATTATGAAAGATTAAATCTGATAGTAAATGAACAAACGTAACCCTAAGAGCTAGCCCGATGATCGACTACACAAAAATGGTTCTCTGACTTTGTCACTGAAGCAAACATACGTTTTTCTTTGACAATTGACATGTACATTCCTTTCCAACTCCACTTTGAAACTCGGCTAGACATACAATCCTCCCTAGCCCAGCTTTACACTCGACAACCTATACATTGCTCCCTGCCTCAACTTTGCCATTCAGTCACACGTATATTCCTCTCTAATCCCGCTTGGACACTCGACTACACATACATTTCTCCCTTAAGCCGCTTTGACACTCGAATGAACATACATTCAACCCGAACTCCACTTTGACACTCGACTACAAGAACATTCCTCCCTAACCCTGTGCGATGGATAATAATGTCCTGGTGTGTCCCTTTTGATATGCTTTTCTATTGCAATGAAGGATGGACACTTGTCTCCAATGTGGAGAAAAACATCCTAGAGGACGGAGAGATAGAGGCCGGACATGATCGTAGCCACCGGACATTCTTAGCCTCCACACCGGCCTTGACACTCAACATTTTGATCAGGATAAATTTGACAAACCCGCTAGAGAAAACTACTGTCTAACCGTAGAGATTTTGGAAAGTCACTGAAGAAAACTGCTAGTTGCTTTGAAAAGCCACGCGAAAAACCAGCTGCCAACAGATTGTGTGTCTTACAAAGCCAATGAAAAAGACCGCTTCAAACAGACAGGACAGAAAGGGGATTATTCATTGCCATATCAAAGCACGACATATTCCTTTGATAACGTCCTTGGGCAATGTTTTCAATAACTTTGTGAGGGGGAGGGGGTACCACGACGTTGATTTACTTGACCGTTGATAATTTCAGCACCTAGAATATAATTTTTCACCGATGTATCCACTGAAACAAGTAATGGACTGGGATGAGTTCCTAGCCTTTAGGCCACCATGACCTTGACCTTTCACCTGCTGGCCTCAACTTTGATCATACCCGACATATGTTTAACCCCATAGTTATCCCGGTGAAATATATGAGAGAAATTGGTCAAATTTGTCAAAAGAAGAACTAAATAATCGGGAGGAGAATGAGACTGCATATTCCATAGGACTTGAGCTGACGTAGTCCAATAAACATGCATTGCTAGCTATCCATTGTCCCCAACGATTCCCACTGCAAAACAGCGCATGTCAGCAAAAACGACTGTCGTCCGGCCTACATGTACCATTCTCCCAACGTCAGAGTTTGTAACCTCCAAACCGTCGGTAAACAAGATATACGACAATAGGGGATATACAATCTGATGCCATGAGAATGCCGGCCTACAAGCCCTGCCCGCAATTGAAATATCGTTAACATGCTCTCAGCGTAAATATTACTCCGCCAATACAAACCTTCTTCTATCACTTCTTTAACAAAATATCTCCGAAAATCTGTTCATGTATAACTGGTTTCACTGCTAACGAGTTTATGTTATTGATTTTTGTTTGTGTTTCGCTGAACTACCGTAGTGCGTGATGCAATGGATGCTATTACTGACGGTGAAGGGGTGAAGGCTTGTCAGGCGATCACTGTCGACTGTATAGCATTGTCGCTGAACGTAAATCAAAGCGCCGTATTCTAATTAATTGTTCCAGATATGCTAACGGTGCATGTTGTTATGACAGTCTTTCGGTCATTTCAGGTTAGTTAGCTAATAAAACAATGTACCTGCTGTTTGTCACTTACTAGTCTCTCCCCTTACATCGCTATATTGTTTGGAAGATCCCCTTTTCAAATCGAGAATTGACCGATCGAAACATCAGATTCGCCAGTAGACTGTTTCATCCAGCTCCGGAGACCACATTCGACTGCGTTCAGGGATGTATTGTGAGGCGATATCAATGACTACACTAACATGACTGAGGTTTAGTTTGCTAAACTCTGGACTGAATAACATCTACATGATTGATGGTACACCATTTGTAGGCATATTAAAATATGAGGCTTTTTCAGACTGGAAATTGTAAGGTGAATTATTATTCCAAGAGATTTGTACCCATATCATGCTTGCACATATATCAGCTAAAAGTGCTTTTTTGATACCAATTTACCATCTTCATTAGTCCAGATAAATCCTAAATCCTCGCAGAGGTTTTACCTAAACATTTTCTGTGATTCGAATGAGTTCTTGAGTCGTTGCCTCTATTGTACAATCTCGTACATTTCATCCCCCATGCTTGTTTTGAATTAGGGTGTCGGTATCCCCAAGCCTGTGGTTTTCGCTCTGACTTCCGATGTCAATTTCAGCCCAACATTGAAGTAGTTTGGGCAGCAACCTGCCACATCTCGTACCTCACAGCGGATTGGTGAATCAGCTGGCTTAGCGTGTTTACTAATTTATTTAAGACAAAACCCCCTTGATCTATTCGTATCCAGAACTGCTATAGGTAACTAACCAAGCCAGTGTATTGATCCTAAACAGATCACTGGCTTGCAAGGATTCCAATTTACATGTGACAGTAACTTGTAACTATCATGTAGAAATGGGATTACAATTGTTGAGATCCCGGGGAATGAAGTCATGGGTGCTTCTGATTGAAGCTCGTACCGATAATAGGCCCGATCCCATGACAATCTAATTAAAATTGAATCCTATCTGCTCCCCATTCGGATATGTCGCTTGTAGGATCTAACAACAGGCTTGCAGTAACTCGCGTGTTAACCAATCCTGAGAACACTTCATAGTGCTTTGAAGGGAACATTGATGACAAAGAATTCTTGGTTGGCTTAGCCGAATTAACCGGCTCGCTGGCGGCGTGTCTTTTCATGTTGCCGCGGTCCCGACATTGTGGCATCATAATACGGGGTGGATATATGGACTGCATCATCTTTAGTGTAAACAATGGGCTAAATGGACACAGTGAACCTATCTCCCCTCCCCGACTTCAAATGGATGAGTTCAGATGCGACCATGATGTCATAATGCTATCAAAATATCCATGGTATGGGCGCTCAGAACACCAAATTCAGTTGAAATACGTAAGATCCTATATAGCGACATGTACGATTTGGGAGCATTGATAGGATATTAATTTATTAAGATTGATCCCAGGATGCAATGTAGGCCCCCAGCATCCATGACAATTGAATGATAGGTGGGATTGTTATACAACTCAATTAGCCTGTCACCTTCCACAGGTAACATGACATCGAGCGCGAGGTCCCTGGACTGGCACAGCCGGGAGGGAATGCTTTAATTTGGTGTATCGTGTTACATATAGGACTCCATGCTGTGCACAGTACACAATTAGTTTTGTTTTCGTAAGAGATGCTAGATATCTGGATAAGTGATCACCTCTCATGCAGATGAATGAATGCACAGATCATCACGTGATCAAGAGAGATATAATATGTCCTCAGTGTTTAGGGAGCTTCTTGAAATTGGGGCATACGAGGAACTGGCATAAAGCATTCCTAACAGAGCAGCATTGTGCGCCGTGTTGGAACTCCTAGGAACTCCATGGCATACAGTTTGGAACTTGGCAGACAAAGGCTGGCTTATGCCATACCATGCAATGACATGAGGGGAATGGCGAATTGGAACTCTAATCCATCCAGGTCAGAACACTAAACTGGGCACGCTGTATCCCATTTGGATAACCGGCATATGTCATTCCTATCAGGGAACTCGGGTCCTAATTTCAAGAAGCTCCATAGGCATATATAAATAGGTCTAAATTCATATCTAGATCTGTAATCAGACCTGTGCGAATAGAGAAAGGGTAATTTGAAATAATGGAATCAAACACATTTCAAATATGCCCACTCTTCCAATAGTCCGGTTCACTAAATGACTGATTCGGTTGTGATATTCGACTCTTCAGTAGCTTTCAACACATTTCATCATAAAGATTTAATTGCTATCACCATGATCACAAACATGACAAACCAGAAAACACAGCTGATATCAATGTGTCAGACCAAATTTAATTTTATGTCATTTTGAAAACAAATGTCAACCCAACATAATTTTGTGAAGTGGCAACTCTGCTTCAATAGGGTCTCATTTTTCACGTTTGTCTGATGGAAACTTGTCTTGGCCAGACAGACAGAAATTCCATCTAGAATCCCTTCATAGATGATCCAGGCTAATTCTACAGGAACTTGTAGGGGCCATGGTGTTTTTCATGAAAATATAGGAGAAATATAGGAATATTTTTCTTTAATTATAAGAATTTATTGAAACAAATTTATTGGGAGTCTGGGCATGAGAAAATAAGACAGTACTATACGTAAAACCAACTGGTATCAACAAGAAAAACACCAGACAGCTTTAAGAAAATGGCAAATCATTGGGAGTGGGGTGTCCACCTTCCTGGAAAAGGGAACCGAGGCTCCCCTTTGATTTTTTTTTTTTTTTTTCACGATGGAATCGTTTCATTTGACCAGAAATATAGGAATAACAATTATAGGAATTTTTTTGGTAAATATAAATACAGATATAGGAGATTGTCAAAAGGAATAGGAAAATATAGGAAATATAGGAGCACCATGACCCTTGAACTTGTGATGATCCAGGAGAGTTCATCAGAGGGGTCTACTAGAATGTATCACAATCCAGGCAATTTCTTTCTAGGGTCTACTAGAATGTGTTACGATCCAGGAGAGTTCCTTAAAAGATCTAGTAGAATGTGTTATGACCCAGGCAATGGGGTCTACCAGAATGTGTTGCATGTATGATCCAGGATAATACCTCAAAAGGTGTAGGCCTACTAGAACTTGTAGATATCCAACATGTACAATCAGACGTCCCTCAGGAAATACTGGAACATGTAGAAGCGCTAGTGATCCATCAGCATGCACTCTTCCCGGGATGAATACCATTTGTGTGGATCCAGCAGCACTCTTCCATGGCCTATTAGAACTAGTGGTGATCCAAGATTAATTCTCCCAGGTTCTACTAGAGCTTGAGATCCAGGAGCACTCTTCCAGGTTCTGCTAGAACTTCTTGTGAGCCAGCAGCACTCTTTCAGTGTCTATCAGAAACAGTGGTGATCCAAGGTAATTCTTCCAGGTTCTACTAGAACTTGAGATCCAGGGCACTTACGGGTCCATTAGGGAGCTTCTTGAAATTGGGGCATGCTAGGAACTGGCATAAGGCAGAGTGGCATGGTGTGCCAGGTGGAACTCTTAGGAACTTTATGGCATACTTTTCGAAACTCAGCAGACAAAGGGTGGCTTATGCCATACCATGCAATGGCATGGAGGGAATGGCATATAAACTCCTCTCCATCCAGATTAGAACACCAAACTGGGCATGGTGTATCCCATTTGGATAACTAGAATATATGCCATTCCTACAAAGGAACTCAATACCCTAATTTCAAGAAGCTCCCTTAGAACTAGTGGATATCTAGCATGGGCAAGTTTCCAAGGTCTACTACAAGCAAATCTCTGTCAGGATCTTCTGAAACCACACAAGACACTAACCCAGAAGCACTGGCCTACTAGACCTTGCGAATATCCATCACTAACCATTCAGTCTGGCAGAAATCGTTGTAGTCAAATGAAATTCATCGGAATCCAACTGTATATATTTCTGGCCCTATGGAGATGTAGTCTGTAACAACACACAATTCAATTCTTCACCAGTAATAAGAATAACATTACAAAGTCAATATCTTTAGACTACGAAGACAAAATTTCAGTCTTTAAGTAGTTCTTTACTCTCCTTTGCCTTGATGCGCTTGGCGCGTTCTTTCAATCGTTTCTCTCGCTCGAATTCTTTCATTCGGAGAATATGACTGAAATGAGAACAAAATGAGTGCAATTAATCAAACTATGCAGTCCAATCTCGGCAAACACAGGAGTACAGCAAATTATTCTCTTCGCAACATGCAAGGGACCATTAAAAATAATGGTTTTTTCTCAGATTTTAGATCCCCTTCCCTACTGTCCAACATGATCAAGGGAGAGACTTGAATCCTAGCTGGGACAAACTGCTGCAGCCCGGATACCTCCACCCTTTTCCTCTTGTGTTACTTAAGTTTTTATTATTCTGCTTGTATCAATCTACTAGCATGATTATCTCCCATACTCAAGCATTTTCAAGGCAATGATGGCTGAGGTACGTGGTAATGCTACCACCTCGGAACAAAGGTAGGTAAATATGGTAAACTCCTAGGAAATGTGTCTCCATCTTTTGCAGTCTTGAACAAGAGTGCAAGGGGCTTCCAAATTCACCCTCATGTTTGACCAGATTTGGGGACCTGATGACAACTGCAGCAAACTTTCCATGTACATGTATACATGTAGAGGCCTACATGTACAATTCACCTAAACAGAAAACTCTATCATTTGCCACAATTTGAAGGAAAATTCATATTTCATCTCAAAAATAGCACACGTACATACTCTAATCATAAGAAACATGTGTACCAAGATTCGTAATCATCCAATGAGAGCTGACAACTGCAGCAAACTTAACATGTACATGTACATGTATACATGTAGAGGCCTACATGTATAATTCACCTAAACAGAAAACTCCATCTTTTGCAGTCTTGAACAAGAGTGCAAGGGGCTTCCAAATTCACCCTCATGTTTGACCAGATTTGGGGACCTGATGACAACTGCAGCAAACTTTCCATGTACATGTATACATGTAGAGGCCTACATGTACAATTCACCTAAACAGAAAACTCTATCATTTGCCACAATTTGAAGGAAAATTCATATTTCATCTCAAAAATAGCACAGGTACATCCTCTAATCATAAGAAACATGTGTACCAAGTTTCATAATCATCCAATGAGAGCTGACAACTGCAACAAACTTTCTAAGTACAGATGTACATGTGCACTTCAGCTAAACGCAAAACTCTATCATAGGGATTTTCACATTGCAGCACCCCAAGGGTAGTACCCCCAGGTCGAGTACCCACCCCGCATATTTTTTTTAATTTTTAGCTCATCTGGGCCGAAGGCCCGATGGGCTTATGTCATGGCCTGACTGTCCGTCGTGCGTTGTGTGTCGTCCGTCGTCCGTAAATATCTTCTTCTCTGAAACCGCTTGACCAATTAAGCTGAAACTTGGCATGCATGTTCCCCCCAATGAGTACACCAGAATTTGTTCATGCCGTGTCGATACGATTTTAAATATGGCTGCCATGGTGGCCATCTTGAATTTGCCAGTGAAATCTTGTCATCATTATTTTTCGGTAACTACTGCATGGATCTTTCTCAAATTTGGTACACGGGTTCCTCTTGGGGTCTAGTTGTGCAAGATACCTTTTGTGGTCCGATTCAAAAATCCAATATGGCCACCAGGCGGCCATCTTGGATTTCCCGATGAAACATTGTTGTCACGATTTCTCAGGAACTACTGCATAGATCTTTCTCAAATTTGGTACACAGGTTCCCCTTGGGGTCTAGTTGTGCAAGATACCTTTTGTGGTCTGATTCACAAATCCAATATGGCCACCAGGCGGCCATCTTGGATTTTCCCATGAAACATTGTTATTGCGATTTCTCAGGAACTACTGTGTGGATCTTCTTCAAATTTGGTACACAGGTTCCCCTTGGGGTCTAGTTGTGCAAGATACCTTTTCTGCTCTGATTCGAACATCCAATATGGCCACCAGGCGGCCATCTTGAATTTCCCTATGAAACTTTGTTATCGTGATTTATCAGGAAGTACTGCATGGATTTTTCTCAAATTTAATACACAGGTTCCCCTAAGGGTCTAGTTGTGCAAGATACTTTTGTGGTCTGATTCAGAAATCCAATATGGCCACCAGGCGGCCATCTTGGATTTCCAGATGAAAAATTCTTATCGCGATTTCTCAGGAACTACTGCATGGATCTTTCTCAAATTTGGTACAGATCTGAGGTTCCCCTTGGGGTCTAGTTGTGCAAGATACAATTTGTGGTCTGATTGAAAAATCAAATATGGCCACCAGGTGGCCATCTTGGATTTCCAGATGAAACCTCGTTATCGTGATTTCTCAGGAACTACTGCATGGATCTTTCTCAAATTTGGTACAGAGGTTGCCCTTGGGGTCTAGCTGTGCAAGATACCTTTTCTGCTCTGATTCGAACATCCAATATGGCCACCAGACGGCCATCTTGGATTTCCCTATGAAACTTCGTTATCGTGATTTATCAGGAAGTACTGCGTGGATCTTTCTCAAATTTGATACACAGGTTCCTGTTGGGCTCTAGTTGTGCAAGATACTTTTGTGGTCTGATTCAGAAACCCAATATGGCCACCAGGCGGCCATCTTGGATTTCCAGATGAAACATTGTTATCGCGATTTCTCGGGAACTACTGCATGAGTCTTTCTCAAATTTGGTACAGAGCTTCCCCTTGGGGTCTAGTTGTGAAAGATAAAATTTGTGTTCTGATTGAAAAATCCAATATGGCCACCAGGCAGCCATCTTGGATTTCCAGATGAAACATCGTGATTTCTCACGAACTACTGCATAGATCTTTCTCAAATTTGGTACAGAGGTTGCCCTTGGGGTCTAGCTGTGCAAGATACCATTTGTGTTCTGATTGAAAAATCCAATATGGCCACCAGGCGGCCATCCTGGATTTCCCCATGAAACATTGTTATTGCGATTTCTCAGGAACTACTGCAGGGATCTTTCTCAAATTTGGTACACAAGTTCCCCTTGGTGTCTAGTTGTGCAAGATATCTTTTCTGCTCTGATTCAAAAATCCAATATGGCCACCAGGCAGCCATCTTCGATTTCCACATGAAACTTTGTTATCGCGATCATGGATTTCTCAGGAACTACTGCATTGATTTTTCTCAAATTTGATACAAGTTGAGCAAGATACCTTTTCTTGTCCGATTCGAAAATCCAATATGGCCGCATCTTGAATTTCCCATGAAACTTTATCATGAAATCTCAGGAAATAACTGCATGGATCATTTAGTGTTCAGGGGGGACAACACAAGTTAGAAACTCATCTATTGCAGTTCTTTAGTAAAAATTTCTCACAGCTACGTTCTCCAGTTACAGACAGTGCCGTGGCACTATCTTTTTAATATTTTTTGTAAATTTTCTAGATTTTTTTTCAATTTGCTAAACCAAAAACCTTATCATTTTCAGACCGGGGACACTGACATCGACACCGATATCCTCTTTCCCCCTCACAATGTCTCCCCTTTACTTCGCAAGGCGAGATAAAATGCGGAAAGTTGTGTGAAATGATGCCGAGAAATTCTCATTTTTGGGGGGCTCGTATCTCCGGGGTGGATATGTACTCAAATCTCATGCCTTGGCAAAAGTATAACTTGAGAGGTCTGTAGCTCGTCTCTGCCATGACGGATATATTATATGCCATAATGATTACAAGCCAGTTGTGCACATACCGGAGTGCATTCATGACCACTTGACCTCTCCGAATATGCCCATATTCGAGCAAATTAGGCGCCATACAATGTGTTGTGTATTTCATCGCCTCTGCTTGTTTTGAATTCACAGGTTTACATGTACGTGGTTGTTTGGACTTGAGGTTTCCCCTCAGAATTTCAAAGAGTTTTTCCTCCAGCTTTTCTCTGTATGGACTCGGCCTTCATCGAAATACTAAGATCCCACGAAGGTTGCGCATCGCCTCATAATACCGTCCATTCACTGGCTGTTATTTCAAACTAACGGTTCGAGTTATACATGTAGCTGTACGACATGGATTTGAATGCAGGGCTACATGTGGTACAGAGTACATGTAAACAGACCTGCACTATGGAGGATGGTGACATCGCACAGCTTACAAAAGGTAGCGGATGGACGAATGCATGGACTGACAGAACTCACTGTTGCATTATACCACCTCATCTCATGATGGGCATATCAATATTGTTGAAAGCGAGGTGAATTCTGACACGCTCTAAATGCTTGAGAAATATTGTTCATGGAACATTCTGCAGTCTCAAGAATATTGGTGCCAGTCTTAAACATGTTAAAGGGCTATTGCAACGAGCTTATTCACCAATCGTTAGACTACAGGGCAAAACAAACCGGACAAATATCATATTTTGGGATGTCAAGAGTTACCTCTCTTAGCATGCTTAGATTCATTTTTACTCTTCCTCTGTGGCCCATCTTCAAGCCATCCCTTTTGGACACAATCCAGTAAAAAAGCATTTACATGTACATGCATGAATTCTGAAGCGTTTCAAGTGGTGCCCAGGTGTCCAAATACACCTCTTGGAGGACACAATTCTTCCTCAGTAAAAACAGCATGTGTCCGAATTTCCCTCACCCAGCCAGGTTAATTGAGCTGTATAAATAGCCTAATCAATAATAGGCCTACATACATGTACATGTAGGCCTACCACAATACGCACACAAATTGTATGATATTTGTTATGCCTCATTTAACATCTTTGAGAGATAAGGTCATTTTCTAATGGAAAATGGAAGTGCTGGGTATGACAAACATCAAAAATCATCTGAATCCACCCCAATTTACAGGTGCGGTGGAAGCAGTTCAACATTGGAGGAGGTCAAATGGTGGGTGGGACAAAAGGGGGGTTTTGAAAATTTACCCTTCATTTCGTGCACTTTGGCGCATTTTCAGAATGATTTAGGGTGAACAATTTCACAATTTGTGCCTTTCTAACTCTTTCAAAGAGACAAAAAAAATCTCACTCAAAAAATATTAGTGTTCATACGAAAGGTCATTTTCTCGTGAATTTAAGTCAAAGTTAATAGTCCATGAGCCAGACCCCAAAATTTCATCAATTGGTACCACCTGGGGTGGCAAATTCTCATTATGTTTTTTTGAAAGTTCTATATCCTTAGATGCTTAAAAACTTTGAAAGCAATCCGGGACACACAGCTTAGGGATCGTTTCCATTAATCGTTTTTTCTTCAGTCGCGATTTTTCTTCAATTTTCGCGATTGAAAAGCGATCAATCGCGAATCAGTCGCGAGGATATCGAGAAAAAAAATGAGAAAAAACGATTGAACCTTTTCTGGAAAAAACCATTCTCTCGCGATATCGTTTTTGAATCGTTTACCCATGCGCGATCCGTTCTTGATCGCGAATCTTCAATCGCGAGAGAATCGTTTTTTTTCAAGGCGCGAGAGAATCGTGAGGCGGAGTGATATTTGACACATAGGCCGTGTTGCCGTCGTACGCTGCTCTATCCGCGAACTGGGAACTACATGTAATGTTGATTGCGGATTTGTCGATGGAAAAACCTATATTACTATACTATACTGTATAAATGCGTAAGATAACTGAATAATATATATGATTCACGATCTATAGTCTCCTACAAGCCGAAGTAGGGTGTATGCTGGAAATATCTTTTCATATTCCTCTACCATGCTTCCTGTGACGTTCGCGCTCAGATTTACTCTGGCGAAGCGTAAATGACAAAATTACATGTTTATTCAATAATCGTGTGAGTCGACAATGTATTAATGATACAGGATGATAGTCACAATATCTTGTTTTGTAAATACCGGGTACAGGTCATAAGTGGATTTGAGTTCGTTGATTGCATTATCAGAATGATTACGGCACAGGCTTGATAGAGGTGTGAATGGGCGCATGGTGATAACCCAGAACAGCTTAGCCCTCCAGCCGAGAATTTCTGGGTTAATTAAGGTGAAAAATAGTGTAATTAAATATGTGTATTTTGTTATAGTAAAACATACATTAGGAAAGGGTATCCATTCATGTTTTGGTACAGTTTTTAAACTATTGAGATGTGAATAAGTTCAAAAAATCACCATCAAGTTAATTTTATTTATTATAAGAATATTCGCGGCAGTGATTTCATATTTATATCAAATACATATCTTTTGATTGAATCGCATATAACGGTTGGATTCGCATATGTACAATACTTTTTATTTTAATTTTATATTTTGATAAATGAACTATGAATGATTCCAAAGGGAATCTCAAGCCAAAAACCAACTGAATATTATATAATTTCATCTCTTACTGGAGTAACCAGTTGTGAAAATTTTTACAAATAGCCCGCGCTATATATTAATAATTAAGTGCTTGCGAAGACTCAAAAGCCCCGTATGACAATGTTATATTCAATACAGCGCCATCTATCTACACAAGGAAAATGGTGATCGTTGGACAAAAAACCACGCGTACAGCGAAAATCTGATGAATCAACTCAAAATTTCAGCCCGCACAGATACCAAAAACGTTCACGAAAAATACTACACAAGAAATCTGGAATAATACCAGCTTTAAAACACAGAAATACCCAAAATAATACGCGAAATTACAAGTGCAAATGACCCAATCTGACCATATCCGGGCCTGTGTCCCGTACAAAATATATGTAAATATGAAGTTATAATTATATGCATAACCATATTCCTATGTATATATATAGATATTTTTTTTCAATTTCTTTCAATATCCCCATCGTATCTATATAACCGCCAACTGTACAGAAACACGCTATAGTTTTACACTAGGCAAAGAATAGAAAAGTAAGAAGAAATATGATCGAACTTTATATAGTCTGATTGAAGTGTTAGAAGCTCGAACGTGTATGCGGGTCAGTCAGGCTGAACCAATGGCGTACTACTTTCGGCTATAATCCTCAATCGTTTTTTTTTCAGTCGTTTATATTTTCTCGATTAAAAAGCGATTGAATCGCGATATCGCTTTTTATTCGCGAGAATTTTCTCGATTGAAAAACGATTGCCAACAGAAAATATACGAAGCTGCGCATCAGAAAACCCCTCGGCTCTGGGCGCCAGCCATTCATAATGTATTCAATTTGAAGCAAGACTTCAGGAACACCAAGCAGTCAAGTGACAAATATACAGATTATGGCAAATTTTGCCATTTGAAATGGCCTCGAAAGTTTCCGTCCAATCAGAGAAACCAGTATTCATCACATAAGTCTGTTGATGCAAATTTTACATCGAGCATTTGAAAATTATCAGAGATAGAGATCAATAATGATTTCACATAAATTAAAGATGGCCGCCCATCCTTCCCACCACTCAGAGAAACTGATGTGGTTATTCATTGCAAGTCTCTTGATATATGGATGCTGTATACCAAGTTTCATATAGAACACTGAAATGGTATCAAAGATATACATCATTAAAGATTTTGCATAAATTAAAGATGGCCACCAAGATTTCCGCCCAATCAGAAAAACCAGAACTGTCTATTGATACATCGATGATGTATACAAAATTTTACATCGAGCACTTGAACGGTATCAGAGATATAGATCATTAATGATTTTGCATAAATTAAAGATGGCCGCCCATCCTTCCCGCCACTCAGAGGAACTTATGTGGTTATTCATTGCAAGTCTCTTGATACATCGATGCTGGATACCAAGTTTCATATAGAACACTGAAATGGTATCAAAGATATACATCATTAAAGATTTTGCATAAATTAAAGATGGCCACCAAGGTTTCCGCCCAATCAGAAACGCCAGAACTGTCACTTATCGTAAGTCTATGATGCATCGATGATATATACCAAATTTTACATCGAGCACTCGAACAGTATCAGAGATAGAGATCATTAATGAATTCGCATACATTAAAGATGGCCGCCCATCCTTCCCGCCACTCAGAGGAACTGGTGTGGTTATACATTGCAGGTCTCTTGATACATTGATGCTGTATACCAAGTTTCGTATAGAACACTTGAATGGTATCAGAGATATATATCATTAAAGATTTTGCATAAATTAAAAATGGCCACCAAGGTTTTCACCGAATCAGGGAAACTGGTTTGGTCATTCCTTTGAAGTTTCTTGATGCATCGATGATCTATACCAAGTTTCACACTGAACAGAGAAATGGTACCTAAGATACACAAGATTAATGATTTCGCATAAATTAAATATGGCCGCCAAAGTTTCCAACCAATCAGGTCCAGATTCAATAGGGTTCTGGGTCATGAGCATATGGATGTGCAGTGCAAGTTTGGTGTGCCTAGGGTACGTCGTTCTAAAGATATCTTGGTAACAAGAAACCTGTGACGGTTTCGCATAAATTAAAGATGGCCGCCAAAGTTTCAAACCAATCAGGTCCAGATTCAATAGGGTTCTGGGTCAAGAGCATATGGATGTGTACTGCAAGTTTGGTGTGCCTAGGTTAAGTCGTTCTAAAGATATCTTGGTAACGAGAAAGGTGTGACGGACAGACGGACAGACGGACGGATGGACGGACGTACATGACGACGACAATACCCTTCGGCCAAATTTTGGCCGAGGGGTAAAAAACCATTCGAACAGCGATCGCGAATGAATCGTTTATTTTGAAGAAAAAAAACCATTCCCTCGCGCCTTGGAAAATCGCGACTTCGAGAAAATTTGACAAAATAAACGATTCATTCGCGAACGATAATTGGAAACGGTGCCTTAGTGGTAGTAATCACCTCTTAAAGACGAACACCCGTGTCCAATCTGAGGGACCAGATTTGGGGGTAGGGGAAATATAAAGTCGAATATCTTTGCAAGTAATGGTGATATAGTGACATTCGGCCACTCGAAATGTTGGTAATCCGATCCTCTATATGTTGGTATCTGTTAAATGCTAATATTTCGCTTATGTAGGTCACCAGAGGTCAAAAGGTCACGAAATCTGAACCCTGTCTAAAACGTGACCACCTGTAGGAAAACTCGCTGCAGATACCATACCAATGGGACTTTCTTAACCTAAATGGGTTCAAATGGAAGCCAAGAAGTACCCAAGTCTAAAATAAGTCTAAACAAGTGGAGTTTATTATTATTTAGACTGTGGCACAGAACTGTTTTTGATGCATTTTCAAAAATGGTCTTTTTATTGCGCTAAAACCAGGCAAAATTGTATGAAGTTAGACAGCTTGAAATTAGTTGCATATTCTGACAAATTACTCCAGATGCTGATGGCCATGTCTTAGGTCTATTCAGGGATTAGTTAAGCTACATTTCCAGGTAATTAGGTCACCAGAGCTCAAGATAAAAGATTCTCAATTATTAATTTTCTACATTTTTACTTTGGACTTTCATATTACAAGGTATTTACATTGCCACCAGTTTCAAGTATAGAGTATCAGAGACATCGCTGGTGCACCCTGTACCGTATAACCAGTAGGGCAAAGGGTAAACCAGAGTGCGAGTGCACCAGGTATGGGTGTCCGCAGGGGTCAAAGGTCAATCATCCTCCAAATCCCCTTTATCACTCGTTAAGGCGTACAGATAGGGTGTTAAGGCGTTGAGACGGGTGTTAAGTCGTGACGACGGGCTTTGACGGGCGTCACTGCATTTCGATGTATTGGTGGCAATTCCATGAAAATCAGAGCTTCTGAGCTAGTTCACCAGGGCGTAGGAGCGTTAAGCTAAGCGTTGATGAGCGTTACCGTCTATAAGAGCAAGTTTATTCCCAAAACACGCACAGTCGACATTCAACCGTCAACATGACTTATACTTGCTCTAAGTGCGAACGCACGTTCACCAGACGTTAAGATATGATGCGACACGAGAAAAATATACATGGGATTGAAGACCCCGAGGCACAAGAAGCCGATACAGAGACTGATGAAAGTCCATCGACTGATACCGAAACAGAGATTTCTGAGATTCTATCTAGTGATACGGAGAGCTTGACCTCAGATAGTCAGCCTACGTCTGAGGAGAGTGAGGCAGTACCGGTACCTAGCTTCTTGGATCGTATTGTGAGAGCAGCTATCAATATTCACTCTGCTGCAATCGAGAACGCCGGATGGGATTAACTTACAACAGGCATACACCCAAATGCGCCCCTGCATCAAGAGAACAGCCATGGCGATTTATGAAGAGTATACCTTACTACCGCTTGAAATGAAAGGCGACCCCACGCACAGGTCCATCATGAAGACCAAGCGTCACTTGGAAGAGGATATGGGGCTACCACCCACCAAGACCCTGGAAAATTGGAAAATGCGATCAGAATGCGCAAACAACTCTTTCAGGACATGCTGCCTCAGTGGTGTCCTGAACTGCCCGATGATGCTTAGGTCAAAGATGGAACTTTCTCAAAGGACGGCTTATGATTGGAAAAGAGCAGCAGAGAATATGACAGATGCAGCGCCAAATGGCGGCCTCTGATCGGACAAGAGTCTTCTTGAATTGTAAACATGTCCAACGCGGCTGTTGTTGTTGTTGTTCTCTCATCTATCATCCGTGTTGTTGTTGTTGTTGTTAAGGCGTAATGAAGGGCGTTGACGGGCGTCACTGCTTTTCCAATGAATTAGTGACAATTCCATGAAAATCAGAGCTTTTGGGCTAATACACCAGGGCGTTAAAACGTTGAGCTTGGCGTTGGCGGTGTTGCTACAAGATGCCACTTCAAACAACGCATTCGGACCCAGAATGATCCATTTCTACCCCAAACACCTTCTTTCAAACCCCCAAAATATCCACTTTGGCTACCACTCGTAAACTCACTCACTCACTCACCATCGTTAGTGCGTCCATGCGTCGAGACGGGCGTTGGACATGCCTCATTCACTCACTCATTCACTCACTCTGGGAGTTCATTTGGACCATTTTGGCCCCATCAGCCCATCGTCGGGCAGTTCAGGATACCACTGAGGCAGCATGTCCTGAAAGAGTTGATTGCGCATCCTGATCGCATTTTCCAGGGCCTCGGTGGGTGGTAGCCCCATATCCTCTTCCAAGTGACGCTTGGTTTTCATGATGGACCTGTGCGTGGGGTCGCCTTTCATTTCAAGCGATAGTAAGGTATACTGTTCATAGATCGCCATGGCTGTTTTCCTGATGACGAGGCGCATTTGGCTGTTGTAAGTTATCCTTTCCGGCGTCCTCGATTGCTGCAGCGTGAGTATTGATAGCTGCTCTCACAATACGATCCCAAAAGGTAGGTTCTGCCTCACTTTCCTCGGACGTACGCTGACTATCTGAGGTCAAGCTCTTCGTATCACTAGATAAACTCTCAGCAATCTCTGTTTCGGTATCAGTGGATAGACTCTCAGCAATCTCTGTTTCGGTATCACTCGATGGACTGTATCTCTGTATCGGGTTCATGTGCCTCGGAGTCTTCAACCCCATGTATATTTCTCTCGTGTCGCATCAAATCGTATCGTTCGCACTTAGAGCAAGTATATGCCATGTTGACGCTCGAACGTCGACTGTGCGTGTTTTGGGAATACGCTTGCATTTATAGACAGTAACGCCCATCAACGCTTAGCTTAACGCTTCAACGACCTGGTGAACTAGCTCAGAAGTTCTGATTTTCATGGAATTGCCACCGATACATCGAAATGTAGTGACGCCGTCAACGCCCGTCGTTACGCCTTAACGCCCGTCTCAACACCCTATCTTTACGCCTTAATGCCCGTCTCAGCGCCTTAACGAGCGATAAAGGGGATTTTGAGGACGATTGACCTTTGACCCCTGCGGACACCTGTACCCTATGCCCTACGGGCACGATGGCTCTGATGCTCTATACTTGAAACTGGTTGCAATGTAAATACCTTGTAATATGAAAGTCCCAAGTAAAAATGTAGAAAATTAATAATTGACAATCTTTGACCTTGACCTCTGGTGACCTAATTACCTCGAAATGTAGCTTAACTAATCTCTGAATGGACCTAAGACATGACCATTAGCATTCGGAGTAGTTATTTGTCAAAATATGCAACTAATTTCAGGCTGTCCAACTTCATACCATCTTGCCTGTTTTTAGCGCAATAAAAAGACCATTTTTGAAAATGCGTCAAAAACAGTTCTGTGCCACAGTCTCAGTAATAATAAACTCCCCTTGTTTAGACTTATTATAGACTTGGGTACTTCTCGGCTTCCATTTCAACCCATTTAGGTTAAGAAAGTCCCATTGGTATGGTGACCTACATAATTGGCATATTAGCATATAGCAGATACCAATATATAGAGGATCAGATTACCAAAATTTTGAGTGGCCAAATGTCACTATATCACCATCACTTGCAAAGTTATTCAACTTTATATTTCCCCTACCCCAAAATCTGGTCTCTCAGATAGGACTCCGGTGTCCATCTTTAAGAGGTGGTTACTACCTTTAACCTGTGAGTCCCGGATTGCTTTCCAAGATTTTTTTTTCATCTGATATACGACTTCCAACAAACATAACGAGAATTTGCCACCCCAGGGGATTTGGGAATACGCTTGCATTGATAGACAGTAACGCCCATCAATGCTTTGCTTAACGCTTCAACGCCCTGGTGAACTAGCTCAGGTCTGATTTTCATGGAATTGCCACCAATACATCGAAATGCAGTGACGCCGTCAGCACCCGTCATTACGCCTTAACGCCCGTCTCAACGCCTTAACGCCCTATCTTTACGCCATAACGCCCGTCTCAGCGCCTAAACGAGCGATAAAGGGGATTTGGAGGACGATTGACCTACGAACCCCTGCGGACACCCATACCTGGTGCACTCGCATCCTGGTGTACCCTATGCCCTACGGGCTATACGGTACAGGGTACACCAGCGATGGCTCTGATGCTCTATACTTGAAACTTGTTGCAATGTAAATACATTTTAATATGAAAGTCCCAAGTAAAAATGTAGAAAATTAATAATTGACAATCTTTGCCCTTGACCTCTGGTGACCTAATTACCTCGAAATGTAGCTTAACTAATCACTGAATAGACCTAAGACATGGCCATTAGCATTTGGAGTAGTTATTTCTCAAAATATGCAACTAATTTCAAGCTGTCCCACTTCATACAATTTTGCCTGGTTTTAGCGCAATAAAAAGACCATTTTTGAAAATGCATCAAAAACAGTTCTGTGCCACAGTCTAAATAATAATAAACACACTTGTTTAGACTTATTTTAGACTTGGGTACTTCTTGGCTTCCATTTGAACCCATTTCCGTTGAGAAAATCCCATTGGTATGATATCTGCAGCGTGTTTTCCTACAGATGGTCACATTTTAGTCAGGATTCAGATTTTGTGACCTTTTGACCTCTGGTGACCTACATAATTGACAAATTAGCATATAACAGATACCACCATATAGAGGATCAAATTACCAACATGTCGAGTGGCCAAATGTCACTATATCACCATTACTTGCAAAGTTATTCAACTTTATATTTCCCCTACCCCCAAATCTGGTCCCTCAGATTGGACTCGGGTGTCCATCGTTAAGAGGTGATTACTACCATTAAGCTGTGAGTCCTGGATTGCTTTCAAAGTTTTTTTTCATCTGTGGATATAGGGCTTCCAGAAAAATATAATGAGAATTTGCCACCCCAGGTGGTACCGATATCTGGTCTGGCTCATGGACTATAAGTTCTAACATACCGGCAATAAAAGGTCACTTCATCGGTGCGTAAGTTATTGCATCAATGCAAAGCTGGATTGTTTGAAGTTGTGGGTGCCAAACACTGCAATTTCCGGCTCTAATTAACTTTTTTTTTCCAAAAAGAGAGGCAGATATCATATGAAACTGGTAATTCATGAAAGCTGTGCTGGAGTTGAAATATATAGAACAAACAATGGGACAAGTTGGCACTTGGCATGAAACTGCAATTTAAAACTAGTCACGATGAATTTCGACCACTGAAGGAAGAAAAAGTGCACCAACCCCCCTCCCGACTCCTCCAGCGCCTGAATTATGGGTAACAGTGGAAATTCTACGAAACACATTCTAAAACCCACCCTATCCAGAAAGAGTACATGTAGGTTAATACTGAGTACTCACTCCTGATATTCGCAATCGTCATAGAGGTGTTTTTCGTGATCGCAAGCAGTCATCCAGGGGAAATTCTTGTCCCTACACCGCATAAATTCCAGCAAAGTATGAGCGCAGTAATCCCTTCTGTCTAACGGAATATGGCCTGCAATCATCTCCTCTTTTGTGGCTATCATAACTGTGGGAGAGAATAAAGAAATATATTCCTAAGTTGATGAAGATTTTGGAAACATTTAAAGTGATCGTAAACCCTCAAGTAAAGTTTCCATCAAATGAAAGAGCATTGCAAACAATGTCGGAAATATTTATTGTAATTTTTTACGATTTTATTACACAGAGTAAACTGCAAATAAAGCATGGTATTCTATGGTGATCTGTTGCAATCATATCTAGGTCCAGTGACGTCACACTGCCTTAATACATATATTTTAATCTTTGTATGCACTTTCCAGTGCTTGATTCAAGCTTAAGGTGTGTATACTTTTGAGTTTCAACACAGACTCAACTGTTCCAATGTGCATGTTCCAAATCAGGGAAATTAAATACAAGATTCAAATTGACTTGACACTCATGAGTCCCCATCTTCCAGATTTTGGTGAAACATGCACATTGGAACAGTGAGTCTGTGTTGAAACTCCAAGTATACACATCTTATTAAAGCTTGAATCAAGCACTGGAAATTGCATACAAAGTTTGAAATATATGTATTAAGGCCGTGTGACGTCACTGGACCTAGATCTTTATTTTCTGAGATATGGTGAAGAAAAAAAAAGTTAACAGACAGCCTGGGGGACAGATTAACTTTATTTTATGCTGCAATATGGCCTGTGCGAACTATATTTGTTTCAGTGCACCTCAAAAGCCATTCCCCAACCAAGAGAGACCGATATGCAAGAGGTGGGAAATTTGTTTGACATCTGGCAACTAAAAAGCAACCACATAACTTTACAGGAGAGCTTCTCTCGGCACCTCAGCTTCACACCTGAGAATACAGCACTGGATGAGCATCACGGGCATCTGATGCAGTAAACACGTCTGATCAGGAACAAAATCCACAAGCAGAATCCTACCAATACCATATACAGGTAATAAACTGGAGCGATATGCAGAAGGTAATATACTCCTACTGTGGAAGAAGTTCTTTGCATAGTGGTACCAAAGTTACATTTTAGTTCAACTGATGAATCCCAAAATAACAGGGTGAATGCAAATCATAGCAGTTGAGCAGGCCTACATGTAGTACATGTAGTATTCACCTCAATTTTCTGGTAGCCAACCGGGCTGGCTGAACCCAAGATCTACCAGCCCTGGTCATTGTTTACCAGCCAGTTTATTATAATAATTGCGTTGTTGTATAGTGTCCGCACATCAGTCACATCGCATATCGGTACAGTATTTCCTCTAATCGATCACCCACCCAATTTTTGGAGAAAAATATGATAGGAAAATGTAATAATTTCATCACCGCCGATATTCAGATCACATCTGGTAAAGAAAAATTAAACACTCACACTAAATGTGCCTTTGACGTGTCACCGTCAGTCGCAGTGAAAACAAAAAGTGATGGACATGGTACATGTGGTAAGACCATATGTTTAGCATGTCTAGACCTATCACAGACTAATCAGATCCACTTTCAACTGTTTATTTGAAGTCTGGAACTTAATTCTAATCTAGTAAAGGATTTCCAAGGCCATCGCACGAGCTATGATTGCAGCTGGCATCCTCCCCACAGCGCATGCTCCATTCACAGGCTCATTAATTAACATCTCTGCCTCCAATAGCGGAAGTTGACCTTTACTACATGTACATTGCTATGACATATAGGGGAAAACCCACATATGCACGGTTCAGTTTGAATCCGGCTGAACAACTTCAGTTTTGCACATGAGCAAACTACTTTTCATATGCTCTGTCCAGATAAGCAGGGAAAATAATCTCCAGATAATTCTTTTTAATGCTACGTCAACAGAGGTATTATGCAGACTTGAAAAGTACTGGTAATCTAATTGTTCGGCAAACATCTATATTACTATATATGCTGCCCACTTCCGGCGATGTGCGCGCGGCAGAATCCTGTCCAAAAATCTGAATGGTGGTTGGGGTATTATTAGACCCCCAACGAGGTGGTTGAGCAGCTGGTCGCACCTGGCTGCCATTTTGGTAAAGGAGGACTACTCTGTTGAATTGTCAGAGGGATAACGTGGTAATTCAACTCAATCTTCTCAAGTATTGACAAATTCCAATTAGCTGAATTGTATTTAATCAAATCCGGGCAACTTGAATAGAATTTCAGACAACTGACATTTTTCAAAACTGCCGGTGCTGGAAACGGGACCCTTAATTGCTGATTCATTCTCTGCTAGCTAGGGATCATTGCTGACTTTGCCGACTTTCGGAAACTGAAAACATTTCAAGCATTTGCAATAAATTGATCACCCCTCTGTTTTACCACCTCAAATATGACTTCCAGTGATCAATTTAGGAGAATTACCGTAACCTTACTCGCGATTGCTTTGCCATTGTGGCCGAAATGTCATTTGTTGTTTGTACTTCTCTTGTACTTGATTTCTCACTGATTTTTCTTTCTCTGAAAGCTTCGGGCATTTATTTGGCGGATCTGCCCTGCTCAAATACTGTCACATTTTAGCAGAGCAGAAGCTGAAGCCTGGTTTTCAAATACGCACTTCCATTTTAGATTGTTGTAAACTGAGACATCGTTATCACACATGCTACCACCAAAAGGCATGCAACCATACCAAATCGGCAAACAAATTCGATATAATCTAACAAATTTATGTTTACGATCCAAAATTAACAACAACTTCAGGCCACACAAAATGTTAAAACAAAAATAACATGGTCTGAATTTCTTACCAGCCAGTCAGGCTACTGAAGGTAAATAATTCATCAGCCCGGGGCTTGTTCCACCAGCCATGGGCTACTGGGTGAGTGGAACCTTTCAGTTACAGACATCCTGATATTGTTTGAAATCATCAATATTAGTGTTCTTGTCAAGCAGGACCACCTCAGATAGAATTACATGTAGCTAATCTTACATACATACATCATGGCTGTCAAACCCTGGATGAACTCTCGTGATTTTATTATGGTTTCAAGTGATGTCATGGCAATTTGGATTATGCTGCACCATTCTATGATGAACAATGATCTTGAAGATTATATTCACCTGTTGCTGAACCTTTGTTTTCCTATCTACTTTTATGATAATTACCACCCCTGCTCAGAAAGCCTATCTGCTGGGCATTTAATGTCGTTCCCATATATATACCATAATAATCATATTAAAAGGACAAAGTGTACATCCCAACCCCAAATCCAGCACATGCTATTATTAGGTTATTGAGGGTACATATCTTTGTGATGTCATCATTCTTTGCGACCAAGCTTCTTCGCAATGACAGTATGATAAGATATGATGTCAGAAATATTTGGTCCATAAATCTGTTCCATTCTGGAAATAGGTCAAAAAGATTAGTGGCGATCAGGTTTTCCCCTACCCCAGGACCGATATGGTTAATTGTGACATCGAAAAGTGTTCTAAATTTTTTAATAATATTTTCAATTCTACATGTAGGTTTGAGCTTATATAATACACTCGTTTTGATTCAGCCAATTAAGCATAAAGGGTTTTCCCCTACCCCCCATATATTTTTGCAAAATTATAAACACCGCCGTTCGCAGCAAAACTGCTGTAGCTACCTTATGCCCACATGGATTCTCGGCCTGCTGCCACTGGGCTGACCCGCATACCATACTCTTTCATGCCGTAAGCTTATAGTCAGAAACTGGTCCACTCGAGGTGCAAACGAGACGACCATTTTGATGCATCAGCTTCCAGCCTACAGGCTTGAAATACCAACTTTGGTCCACTTTTCTAAAGCTACTAGTGGCCGGAGACAACTATTTTAAATAAGATAAGTGAAAACCCGAGCAGTTGAAGAACTGTCCCCGACGTTGAAACAATTCAATTGACTTGGAACTGTAATGTTCAGTACCTGGTATGGAGAGCAAGATTTCCCAAGGGAGATCCAGTGGCAAGGTACCCACAATTACAGAATTTGTCCTACATGTTATCCATGTAATCCGGTCAGATTTTCGGAAATTATTGTCCGGAAACTAAATTTTAACTTGGCCCACAGGTAGCATCACCTTTATTGGTAGACTGGTCTGAAAAACTATCCTAAGCGAGATGTTGAGGCAAGGTACCAACATAAGAATCCGTTCAGTTTTTCAAAAGTTATTGTCCGGAAATCAAATCTTAACTTGACCACCAGGTAGCGCCATCTAGACTACTAAGCCCACACAATTCGGAAAACCCACCTCTGCAAAAATAATGTCATATTAAAATAATTCCTATACACCATGTTAAATATCGCTGAGGTGAACTGATTATGCCACAGCATTTTTACCTGTCCTCGGCAATTATTGATTGCCTTGGTCAATTGAGAAGGCTGGCCTATAGGCGGATCGGTGCCTAAACAATCCCTTGAACAAGATCTCGAGGTGAGGTACATGTACCCACGTACCAAATTTAAAACAATCCGTTCAGTTTTTCAAAAGTTACACAAACAAATTTTTTACTTGGCCCCCAGGTGGCGCCACCTATAGGCGGATTGGCATGAAAAACAATCCCAAGCGAGATCTTCAGGCGAGGTACCCACATACCAAATCTGAAAAGAATGCGTTCAGTTTTTCAAAAATTATGGTCTGGAAATGAAATTTTAACTTAGCCCCCAGATGGCGCCACCTATACGCCGATTGGTGTGAAAAACAATCCCAAGCGAGATCTTGATGCGAGGTACCTACATACCAAATTTGAAAAGAATCCTTTCAGTTTTTCATGAGTTGTTGTCCGGAAACGAAATTGGATGGAGGCACGAACGGACAAACGGATGGACGTATCCCAATACTATAGTTCCCCTTTAGCCCTTTGGGTGTCGGGGGACACTAAAAGTAGGCTGATAGTTTCAACATTAACCAATCCACGAAGATCGTAACAAGGAAAATGTGAAAACCTTAGCATTTCACCTTGGTTTCGTTACCTTTCACATGCAAAACAGTTGCTGGTAAAGCCCCTGAATAAACAGCAAGATGTAAAGCCAGTCAATTAAAGTACTTGAATGAAAACCTGAGGAGTTGAAGTCCTCCGAAGTTAAATCAATTAATGTTCAGTACCTGGCTGGCATGGAAAGCACTCCCAAGTGAGATCCAGTGGCAAGGTACCCACAGTTACCGAATTTGTCCTGATCCGGTTTAAGAGTTTTCGGAACTATTGTCCAAAAACAAAATTTTAACTTGGCCCACAGGTGGTACTACAGGTGGATCAGTGTGAAAAACAATCAATCCCAAGTGCGATCTTGAGGGGACGTACCCACATCCCAAATTTGAAAAGAATCTGTTCAATTTTTCAAAAGTTGTTGTCCTCTAAGTGGATCGGCGCGAAAAACAATCCCAAGTGAGATCTTAATTGAGGCAGCTAGGGTACACACATAGCAAATTTGAAAATAATCCGTTCAGATTTTCAGTTATTGTCCGGAAATGAAATTTCAACTTGGCCCTCAGGTGGCGCCACCAGGTGGTTCGGCGTGAAAAACAATCCCAAGCTATATCTTGAGGCGAGGTACCCATATACCAAATTTGAAAAGAATCCGTGCAGTTTTTCAAAATTTATCGTCAGGAAACAAAATTTAAGTTGGCCCCCAGGTGGCGTCACGTGTAGGCAGATCGGTGTGAAAAACAATCCCAAGCGAGATCTTCAAGCGAGGTACCCACATACCAAATTTCAATAGATTCAGAATCTATTTGTTCAGAAACGAAGTCGGGCGGACTCATGGACAGACGCACGAAAACTGTCACATGGTACGACACATGGATGAATGGATGCACGGACCCCAACACTATATTCCCCCTTTAGCTCTTCAGGCGCCGGGGGACAAAAAGGAGCATATCCACAAAATCGTATATTTTGACCATGTTCTTTAGATAAATCATTTTCATATGAATGAGAAATGACATGGATTTCAATGGAATTTTAGAGTAAAGTCAAAAATTTGTACTTCCGTGATATCTTAGAAAATAATTAACATGGTGAACATTCAATCTCTTTGTTTCATCGTTTCACTGCATATAGAAATTGGGCACACAAAAATTATGAAATTCAATATTAGCAAAAAAGTATTTCAAAACAAAACATGAGATTGATCTAATCAAAACCCCTCGGCTTTCCCCAAGTGATTGAGACCCATGTGTAGTGTGAATTGGGGAAGAGATAGTTCTATGAGAGATGATCAAGCTAAATGTAATTTATAATTTCCAGTACATATGGATCAGTGCATGGAGTATAGAACTAACCATGCTATGGTATTACATTAATTAAGTGTGCTGTTTACTCCAACTTCACTGATTTGTATTGGTGTGTCATTTTAGATGGGCATCATGACTAAACAAGTAATTTAGTGGCCGAAATTTGGAGGCTGTATTTAAACCTATCTCAAGTGGTTTTGCCTAAAATCGGTAATGGATGAACGGACAGATGCACATCACGACAATACCCCAAGGCCAAATTGGCTGAATGGTAAAAAGGTTCATAACTCTGTAAAATAAGAACCCAGACAATTAAGCTGTACCAAACACCGATCTGCAGATATAACTTGTACACTCAATTATAGATAACAAAATCTGAGATTATTACATCTGGAAGAGGCATAACTCCATAAGCCGAGGTGAGTAATCCTTTGTTGGTTTGTAGAATACAATAATATAAATAAGTTTCCGAACACATTTCTGCAGATATAGTTGGTTACATTCAGGCATACTGTATAGGACAGAAATAGAAATTAATATATCTGTAAAGGGACATAACTCTGTAAAATATGGGCCGAGAGAAGCCACTTTCGATAGGCGTCTGACTTAGTACTCTGTAAAAAAAGAGCCGAGACGAATAAGGTGTACCGAACACGGATCTGCAGATATAACTTGTACATTGAACCACAGATAACAAAATCGGAGATTATTACATCCGAAAGGGGCATAACTCCATAAGCCGAGGCGAGTAATCCTCTAGTCCAATACAATGGGTGACTGACAGCCTTACTTTTATTATTTGGATGTTCTATTGGACTGAACAGTCCCATTCGAAATGAAGCACAGAAAGGTGCAGAAATCGATCCATAATGACATTGGGAAATGATGAGATTTTGAGAAAATGGAGAGCTGACAACCACACTCATCAGCATAAATGAATTGCTGATGTTTCAGTGCACAAAATAACACCACCCACACATTCTGAGACACTCTAGGTTAAACTCCACAAATATGACTAACTTCCATATTATCGCAGCATAAAAAAATTATTGTGTAAGATGGTGGCTACATATCTACAATACGGCTCTGTAAAGCATTCTCCAGGGCGGTCACCATCATGGGATGTACGTAACATGAAGCATGTGTAGGCAAACGGGTCTTCCAAGAATTACATAAAACCAAGCGCAAAATTTCCACGTACATGTATTGTACCAGATTTGCATAATACTTTAGTCCGTTTCTAGCGATAATTTGGTAAGACCCCATATTTCAATGTATCACATGATCACCAACATGTGTCGGTGTGTGTCTAAAGTCACAATGGTTTAATCGCAGGTTGATAGATACCTGGAATGTGCCATTTTGTGGGGGCTAAGCTGCATGAATTCATTCAAACCGGTCAATAAACATGTCAGTGTTTTATTGCATCAAAATTTATTGCATCAAAATTTATAAATTTTAGGGAGCTTTTTGAAATTGGGACATCCTAGGAACTGGCATAAAGCATTCTAAACAAAGTAGCATGGTGCACCGGGTTGGAACTCCTTTAGGAACTTCATGGCATACTTTTTGGAACTCGGCAGACAAAGGACATGAAGGATGGCTATTTATGCCATACCATGCAACATGCAATGGCATGAAGGGAATTCTAATTGGAACTCCTCTCCATCCAGATTAGAACACCAAACGGGCATATATGCCATTTCTATCAGGACTAATTTCAAGAAGCTCCCCTAGACATGTTAGAGGTCCGGAGCTTTGCCTCTGCAAACAAGTTCGCAGTATATGTGACTGCGATATAAATGACCAAGGAGACATCAACATATCAATGGAGGACGTAATATCCAGTCACATCATATTGAACTAGCTTGACTCCTGGTGTGATTTTGCAGACCACTTTCAGGCTGGTGATAAAAATAAAAATAAACACAATCGAGCAAGACAAAACCTCAATATTTTGAATAGGTTGGTAAAAATTACCTGGACCTGGCCGCTCTGGTATAACAATTAACAGATTAGGTTGAATACCTCAGGTGGGGTTCTATACCTAAGTTGGGGTACACACTACTTCAATTGAGGTATAGTGCTAACTCCAATTGAGGTATGGCTATATCAATTTTAGTTTTCGCATATTTATGCAGTAATTCAGACATCTGTTCAAACCCTGGGTATGGATCAGAGATGTCAGAATATCACATATCTGGCCTTAGTATCTTGGTCATGTTTTAGCAAATTATTATCGTTAAACAAACATACTATACACATCTTAATTTCATCGTCTTATTTTTTCACAATGAAAAATGTCTTAAATAAACAGGTTAGAGATATCTCACATACAAATTCATACTGTATACTGTGACATTTTTCTATCTACCAGTTGGCCTTGAATGCAAATTATAACTTTAGTAAGTAGCTAACTAATTTAGTTTCTATTGCAAAAAGAACACACACTGCTAGCATGGCACGCACACCTAGAAACAGTCCTCTGCTTATCATTTCTGACATTGCCATGCTAGCAGAATGTGCGATGTGTGAGACATTTGAATTCAATTTGTAAGCTAGTCACTGCATCTACTTCCCTGAAATTTACACATGTTCACAACATAAAACAGGTCTTCGTACATGTATATATGCAGTCTTTATTTGAGTGCTAGAGAGATTAAATATTTAAATTAAAGAGATTTATCATTCTGAAAATATCAAAGTGATTGATTCAAATGTTTAATCTGTCTGCGTAATGATTATAATTTGCTGAAAATGACCAATATAGTAAAGCCAAATATGTGGCGAACTGCCCTCCATGGTTTGTACAGATGCCTGAATTATTGCATAAATTTTTCAGAAAGTAAAATTGATATATAAAATTATAAGCCTACACCTCAACATCTTCATTTTTTAAGTTAAATGCTATGTACACTAACATTCCGTCATTTACCTTGACCTAAAGAATTGATTAAAATGTTCAAACCGGAAATGCATGTGATCTCATAGTCGGATTGTGAAGACTGTGTTTGCGTGCCGATTGTTGCGCAGCCTGATAAATTGCAATCAGGAAATGTTACGTCAGCGATCCGATGACCAATGATTTGACCTTTGACAAAACCTGATTGGCATGTTTCTGGCAGAAGACATGTCATCCACCATTGTCCACAAGGTCCCCGAACAACACAAATGAATGGAATGAGTTGAAAAATCTGAAACCATATAGCCTTGAACCGAAATGCAAAGGAAACGCAATCACATTTTGCGTCAAAGGGCTTTCGAGCGCGCCGAAGTAAGCAATATCATAAGGGCTGATATTAATAGAATGAACAACTGTAGAAATCCTTCTTTCTAAAACCAACCCTGTAAATCATCTGTAATCTTTGAAACATTTTATAGACCCGCTCTTCCACTTTCCCGGGAAAGAAAACAATGAGGTGCTCGACGGGTGTCACATGCCTGTGTTACACAGTACGCCGAGTCAACACGCAGAATGTAATTTTCTTACGTCAGCTACCTTGTACCCAAACCTCCAATTGTTTTCACCTGAACAGGTATCAGAGTTACTTCTCTTGCTTTGAAGTTCTCTTTGAACACCTGCTAAAATTTGCAGTTTTGATGGCGATTTCACGTTTTAAGCACGGTGCATGTGGAACCTCTTTTACTAGTTGTGATCATCTGGCTTGTTGTACACTTGAATGGTAAATGTTATCATGATCTCGTGGCTTCCCTGTTTACGCGAGTACCTTTATTTATTTGAATACGACAAAAAAAATATTAAACTTCTCAATCCTAGTATAGCCAACCAAGACAGGAGCTTGCCAACAGCATGCAGTGAGGATTTTCTTTGATGTCTATGTGACTTCCAAATATGGCAAGTGGGGGTAAGGTTGTATGTTTATTTCTTTCGAATAGCCAAACAAATTTGAATTTTGAAAAGGTCATACATTGCACTCCTCCTAATATGAACCACGGAATATTTATAGAGCTATGACATCACCAAACCCGTATTCTGATCAGATAATGTGTTATGTTCTGCCAAGGCGAAGCAAGTTAGTTAGCAACGCATAGTGTTCGACTTGGATATGCGAAGATGACACCTCAACTGAGGTATAGATAGATAGATAGATCATTTATTTGCCATATGTGGCGCCCTCTAGGAGCGAGTATACATTAAAACACATATTTATACATTAAAACTACATATAATCACAGTTTACTTGTATCACAGGTTATGAACATGGAGGTTAAAACGAGACAGGACAATACAAATACAAATATCTACATCAAGGTCATTATTTAGAAAGAAGGGGGGAAAAAATCAAATAAAATAAAATAAAATAAAATAAAATACAACACTTAAAAAAATAGAAGAAAAAAAAAAAAAAAATAAAAAAAAATAAAAAAAATACTAATAAAATAATAATAAGAAATATCACTAACGGTTGAGATTTAAAAATGTCTTTCTCATTGTAAAACATTCCCGAACATATTTTGCTAACTTTCTACAAAGCCTTGGGTTTTCATTCGTTAGCAACCAATAGAATTGTGCATCGAGGTTCAGGGATATAAATTGTGGGCAATATTCAGCAACCTTTTCAAAGAACTTTTTGCGATATTTGTTGAAATGTGAGCATGTCATGAGAAAATGTTTTTCATCCTCCACTTCGTTAAGGTCACACAGGCCACAGATTCTATCCTCTAGCTTAGCTTTTTCATACCGTCCTTGTTCAATCTGTAGCCTGTGGGAGCTTATGCGAAGTGAAGTAAGATACTTTCTATCCTCTTTATCAGTTATGAGGGATAGATATTTTTCTTTTTTAAAATGATGTTTAAATATCTTATAAGTTCTCAATTTGCCAGTTGTATTTGCAATGTCTTCTTTCCATTTGTTTTTAAATTCATTTGACAAGATGGTCTTTACCTTTTTAATGATAAATGTTAAATGGTATAGATGAGGGTTTAGAAAAACATTTTCCATGTCCAGTTTACACATAATAAAATACATGCATTTGCCCCAGTCTGTCCTTGGCAGTTTAGTTATAATATCAAAATTCTGGGCATAAGCCTCATGTAAGAGGGAGCCATTTTCTGCAGAACAGACTCTATACCAGTATTTAACCATGTTTAAGATAATATCCAGATACATAGGTAAGCTACCTAGCTCGCCTAGAACTGCAGTATTGACACTTTTTTTATGTACTCCCAGCAATGTCTTGCAAAACTTGATATGTAGCTTTTCAGCTGTACAGTCTGAAAAATAGTCCAAGGGGTGCCCCTTTGAATTTGATAATTTGAACATTCCCCATATTTCGCTACCATACATTAGAATGGGTTTAATTGTATGGTTGAAGAGATGCAGACCTGTAGAAGTATCAACTGAAAGTGAGTTTAGCTGTTTACAAAGTTTGAAATAGGCCTTAAGAGCCCTGTTATGGAGGTCTAGCTTAGCTTGTGTAAAACTACCAGAGGCACAGAAGACTACTCCCAGGTAGGTATAGCTGGCTGTATGTACCAGTATTTTGCCCCTGTAGTGAAGACTTGTATTGACAACTCTTCCCAATTTATTAAATATTAGTATCTGTGTTTTATCTATGTTAATGTCTAAGCCCCAGTCTGAGCTGAACTGATCTACTCCATC
The DNA here is from genome assembly GCA_036873755.1 of Hanleya hanleyi. Classification (NCBI taxonomy): domain Eukaryota; kingdom Metazoa; phylum Mollusca; class Polyplacophora; order Lepidopleurida; family Hanleyidae; genus Hanleya; species Hanleya hanleyi. Next base: position 22,388 of record JAVTVY010011760.1, on the reverse strand, counting down.
TAGGCATTTTTGTAGGCCTGTTTCAGTGGACGAGATAAGCACAACATCATCTGCATACATCAGGCTACTTATATGACAATTACCTGTGCCCAGCGATACAGGGTCACAGTCATCATTAAAATAAGTAGGCAGATCATTAATAAAGATCTTAAAGAGATTGGGACTCAGTGGGTCACCCTGTCGTACCCCTATCTCATTTCTAAACTCTTGAGTCAGTGTGTCACCAAGGCGAACACGCGCTGATGAGCTACCGTACATATTTTTAATTATGTCATAAAAATTTCCTTTGATACCCAACTTGGCAACCTTGAGGAATAGTCCTGTATGGATGACCGTATCGAAAGCTTTTCGAAAGTCCACAAAACAGCAATACAATTTTCCGGAAGGTTGACTGATATATTTGTTTATTATTGACTTTAAGATAAACATATGATCACTTGTTCTAGCGTTCCTGGTAAAGCCAAGTTGGGTCGAATGAATAACATTATTCTCCTCTAGGTAATTTTCGAGACGGGAGTTAAGGATGCTATTAAATAGTTTACCGAGGCAACTGTTGATACAAATTCCTCTGTTGTTGTTAGGATCATATTGGTCACCTTTCTTAGGAATTGGGGTATATAGCACTATACCTCAATTGGGGTATAGCACTATACCTCAATTGAGGTACTGCATCACAACTTAGGTACAGTATCCCAACTGAGGATATTCAACCTAACCTGTATAATTTTGAGATTGTAATTTTTGACAGTTCGTGTCGAAAATTGGACCTATCATAAATGCTCCAACATGGAGTCGCCAACTCTGTTTGTTTACCTCTCTCTTTTCTTCCATTGGGAAATCCATAGAATGCGTCGAAAGTAGGAGGTTCCGTTACATTTGGAGCTGTATCTGGATGCCAAAAAGAATATATGATATCCCGTATTCCCATCTTGAAAACCACCACTGGGCGACCCGCCGATCCCGAAAAAGTATCGTTCTCTGTGTTCAAGGGGAGACAATCTCGCCACCATGAGTCGCTGCTTCTACAGATTTCTCGTACACAGTCATTTAGTACAACAAAACTGCTCCAGGATCATACTGAACTGAAATTTCTAAACTTTTGTAATAAATCATAATTCTTTATCGCAAAATGTATTCGTTCTAACTTAAAAGAAATGTTTTGTACCGGTTCTTTTGTTGCCACATGTTTGTCTATCGCACTGCAGTATCGACAGTATTCCGTGAGCTACTAGGGCTCACCTTGCACCCCCCCCCCCCACTACAGACCGAAACTATGTTTTTTATGTGCTTTAGGTCATGTCAGATAAGAAACAATTTGTTAACAGTCGATAAAGTGGGACTCACTACCCTTTTAATCACTTTGAAATTACTCCTGTGTTAATAAGTACAATTTTTGTGACAATAGGGGGTAGGGTTACAAGAATAGTCTTATCTTCCATAAATAATATGAAATAGGCAAAGCCTAGAAACGAACGAAGTATACTTCTTTTGTTCGCTTCTGACTTTGCCTTTTTCGTATCATTTTTTTTTTTTCGCAAACCATATATAGTCACTGTTATATTACGGAAGCTTACAAGGGACATTGAAAATTATATACATATAGGCGCAGCCTAGTGCGAGTTCTTTTCATTTTCCTGGTCGTTTGTGGCTTGGTGATTTCTGATGAAATACTGGCAACCCAAAAATTTGGAATTGCTGTGGTTGTGGATGATGCGTTGAATATTTGATCAATCGGGAAACGTATTGTTCTTTATCTGACATAGCAGACTGCCTATACCATATAGTATATGTTTCACACATTTCAAGGTCCGAAAATATGAATTATTTTCAGTATAATCAAATACAGTCGATCAGAATTGATACTCTGGATCGGATCTGGGATAAAGTATGTTGATCGAATATATAAACCACAAAATATTGGGGTGCTTCTTCATTATAAATTAATTTGAGGAATGAAACTGATAGAATTATTTTAATTTTATCCTTGAATGAAAAATTAAGAATGCCAAACTGTTCGAAGAGAGATATTATTATATAATGGACAGAAATATTGCGATGCTTATAGTTACATATAATCAAATTATTGTAAACAAATGAAAAACAAGCTTGATAGCTTATGAAGCCAGGACATTCCACCTTGAGGACATTTACCCCTGTAGACATTTCCCTAGATATTTCCTCCTTCAAACATTTCCCTCTGTGGACATTCCCCACTCCCCCTCCCCCCTTTTTTTTTTGTATTATAACTACAAATGTGTAACACACTGAAATATTTTAAGATACTTTCAACAAGATTTGTATAATTTAGTAAAATATTGTAATAGATATCTTGGGTTTTGCCATGAATTACTTTCTCTTCAACAGGGCACTATTTTGACATGCATAATTCATCTCAGCATATCTGTGCTAATAAAGAATTCCATTGAATTGCGCAAGTGTATGTTACATTATTGATTGTTCGCCTCATGTAGGTGTTGTTGTTTTTTCATTCATGTAGGTTCTAATTAGCAAATAAACATCTATTCTATTCTATCGTATGGATCAAAATATTTATTTATTTATGACTACGTAATAGTTGTTAACGTATAGGATGTATACTACCGGTACCGTAGCTATTGTTTTATCATGCCGAATTATAGAAAATAATGAATAATAATAGAGAAATGCCCCAAATTTGTTTTTGTCAATATTTCAATTTTGTTAAACATTTGTACGAACTCATAGTACAAAAATATATAGGAAGGGGGGGGGAGGGGGGAATGCATGTCTAAATATGAGGGGGGGGGGATGCATGTCTAAATATGAGGAATCTGACTTTCTAAAATTTCGTTTTATAAGTTGTTTGAGTTCTTGGTAAAATTTTGCTGTTTGACTTCAAAGCTATTCATGAATTGACCCCTCAGAAGTGTACGGATCTAAACACAATAAAATCTGCAATAAACTATAGCTTGATGAATGTGTTTGTTTTATGAACTTTACTTGCATCTTGGTTGTCCGTACCTATTAATTTAATGTCTAAATCTAGGCCATAATCTGAAGTGAACGGATGATATCTGACGGTTCAGACAATCGCAGTGTCACCGTTTACTTGGAAATGATTTCTTGCCTGTTATAATTAAAATCCCCTATTGATAATCAGCTTGTTGTGCCCCCCTTCTCCCTTTTCTTTGCGAACTTTGGATGACCTAATTTATCACGCGGACGTCAGCGACAGAACTTGAATGGCTTGATTTTGCTACGGCGTAAGGTCACAATTCCGTGGCAAATGTTCATTTTTTAAATGAACAACCGATTATCTCTTTACGAAACATCAGATCTTCAAAGCCTAATAAATAAGCTTGTTATAGATGGACACGTTATACAGCTTTTTCTTGCCGTAGAACTAAATTTTATGAAATTTCTGCACTGATGTGAAGTGCCATTTTCGCGAAAAAGAGGTCTGACCGCATTCTCAACCTGTAACCATTTGCGTGCGCGAAGTGCAGACGACACTCGGGCGTTTTCGCTAAATATTCTATCAGTCGGAAGGGAATCGGAAGGGAATTCATCCTTGAATTTATTAGCATATTATCCTTTTTTTGTTTCAAATCTATAGCAAATATTTTTAGATTAAATTTCGATACTGTTCTAATTTTAGCTATTACCCACACTGCCTCAAATCCAATATGGCAGCCCCCGCAAAATACGCCCACGCAAACGATGAAATCTGAACATGATAGACTACGGTGATTGTCTGTCTTTACATGGATTTACACTGGTTTGTGATTAAGTTCTGTATCTGTATTTTGTCTCACGTAATGCATGTATGTTACCTATTTAACGAACTCCGTTAGGGACCGCTTCGCGGTCCCGAACTTCGTTCGTTATTATCCAATCTTTATAATGTTGGCCACATATTATTCAGCATTGATTGCTGCATCGAATATTTACAAGATAATATCACTATTTGTTGGGTATGACGTCACACAGGGACCATACATACAAAAGTAGGAGTAGTAGCGAAAGCGGGCGTTTTGGGGTGCGTGAGGGTGTGCTTGAGCGATTGAGGGACCATTCTTGGTTCGAATGCGTCGTGTGAGGTGTCAAAGTGAAGCCCTCGGTATGTAGACCACGGCTTGAGGGATCTCCACATGATATGTGACGCCATTGGTGACGTCATCAGTAGGAGTAGTAGACAACGTAGGCATTTTGAGGGTGCGAAAGAAGGTTTTTGGGGTAGAGATGGACCATCTGATGCGACTTCCAACAAAAACCATACCATTCGTCATCTACATGCAGAGAGTTACAAGATGACACCCCACACGGTCCATTTAGACCACGGATGGTCCATCTCTAATTTCCCTGTGTGACGTCATACCCAACAAATAGTGATATTATCTTGTAAATATTCGATGCAGCAATCAATGCTGAATAATATGTGGCCAACATTATAAAGATTGGATAATAATTATGGAAGATAAGACTATTCTTGTAACCCTACCCCCTATTGTCACAAAAATTGTACTTATTAACACAGGAGTAATTTCAAAGTGATTAAAAGGGTAGTGAGTCCCAGTTTATCGACTGTTAACAAATTGTTTCTTATTTAACATGTCCTAAAGCACATAAAAAACATAGTTTCGGTCTGTAGTGGGGGGGGTGCAAGGTGAGCCCTAGTAGCTCACGGACTATATGGATTCAAAAGCTGATACTACGGTACCCTTTGCGACGTGCTCATATATTGGAAATGTGCATTTTGAATTTTGCCCTCTCAAAATTGCTTCGAACATCAAACATCGTCAACATCAAACTTCTTACTCGTAAGTTGTTTAATCAGAATAGGTACAGAAGTATATCATTTTGGATCACGGAATTTAACTTATTTTATCCAATGATAGTTCTGGCCGGATGACATAAATATTTCGAAATATTTGTATCATGAATTAAAAAGCGCCCGTCACCCATTTTCGCACAAAATTCCCCCACATTATTTCGTAGACCAGATATTAGCATGCTGTTTTTTTACCTCCGTCGATCTGACGGAGGTCTAGGAATGCAACGTGAAATCTCCCGCCAAATAATTGTCAGGATTCATGTGATTTCCAACAGGGTTTGTGGTTCTAGACTCGTACCCAGCTCCAATTCGCTATAGCTCTAACGGTGCGTGTGAGTTGGGGGCTAGGTACGAGTCTACTGTGGTTCCCGACGAAATTTTGACTTCATGTTTGGACACAATTGAAATAATGGGGTTCCCCATTGCAATACATTTCAATGGGCCTTGCTTCTGTAGTCGGGTTCCACCTCCCATCCACCGGGAGATTTAACATGGCGGCCCTCCAGCTTGTAGAGATGGACAATGCGATTTTTTGCCGTTTTTCTGGTAAGTTTATTGTCGCCATTTGATGTCATTACAACTCAATGATTCATAGTACACCACCCGTCATTTCTATATATCGTAAAGTATTTGTCGGCTGATGACTTATGTCGAAGCGAACCAAATAGTGCAAGTTGTTGTTGTTGCATATCAAACTGACTGAGTGACTGACTGAAAGACAACAGCACAATCGACGATGCCCTGATCGACGATATCCACGAGCCTGGTTGTTTAAAAACAGTTATTCTAAATTTTGCTGATAGGGGGGGGGGGGGGCTATTTATCTTGGCATTTGGCAGTTGAACTTGAATAATGGTTTGATTTTGCAGAAGCACCAAATTGATCTACCTGCTTGAGTCTGTAAACTTATTTAATAAAGCTGATAAATAATATACAGTTAAAATTAACCCCCCGCCGCCCTCCCCAGTTTCAACAAAAGCTGGGTGACTTTTTCATTATTTTGGTCCTAATGTGACCAGATATATAGGCCGGTTTTTTGCCCGCGGCGCTTGGCGCCGCCCTGTAGGCTAGGTTTTCACGGAGCGGCGACTTTGCACTGTAGGGGCACGTTGCTGTTTGGTTTAAAGTGCTCTGAATTGCTCATTCTTCTGTGCCGTTTGCAATTAGCTTTATTGGACGATTAGCTGCTTATCAAATTTAGAAATCAAAATTGCGTTCATATTATTTCTTTTTTGTGTTCACATATTCCTCTTCAATGCGTCATCGCCGTTTCAGAAATACGAATTTCAGAAAAACGACCAAACGTCGTTGTTTGTTACCCCAAAAAATCAACAAATCAGTTTTTCTTATAAATAACCAAAAGCATACAGATGTCTGGGCGAATATGTTTTATTATTGTGGTCCTAAAGATGACCAGATATGCAGGTGTTCATTCCTGGCGACAGAAGCGCCGACGGATATATTGGGATTGGTATCATTTGATACTGGACAAATGAGGCAATGAGACAATGAGAATGTGGTTCTGCTTAAAATGCTGTGCTTCGCTGATACGTGTTATTCCGTTCGCTATGACGAATCGTGACTGCTACATATGGTAATTTGCATGGAATTGCATATGCGTCATCCAACGATTAGCTGATTTATAAATCAAGCTAAAGCTTAGTTTCATATTATTTCTTTTTGTATTCATACTTTTCTCTCCAAACGTATCAGCGCTCTTCAACCCTCTGCTGAAATGTTAATTTCTTCGAGATCATTGCGTATAGTTCGAATTTTAGAAAGGAAAAATACTTTTTTTACATTCCAAAGTTATCAACTCAATTTTTCTTTTAAATGATCGACGAGAAAAATCACAAAACACAATCTGAAAATGCAGTTGATTATATAGTGATGATATGTCGTTTTATATGCCGGAAATCGGCCAGGATGCGTCTACAGCCATCTAGGAGCGCGGAGCTTCCGGGGCCTAGGCGGCCCCTGGACCCTCGCCTAAAGTGCTATGATAGTCGAGCCCCCCCACTTTTTGGGAGCTTCCGCCGCCGCTGTCTGACACTTGTTGATGAAGAATACTTTGCTTGTTAAAACCTGATAATATTCTGAAAACTTATTCTGAATTGTAGCTGAAACAAAGGAGTGCCTCTATCCACATGTAGGCCTACATTATTGAGATTTTTAAACAGGGAAGTTTCCCTGTTTCTTGCAATGCTAGGTGAACTGGCTTATGGGTAATTTCAGAGGTGCCATCTATCCAAGCGGTATGGTTTTCATTACAACACCCCTGCGCAAAATGAGAGAATGACTGAAAGTTCCGCGTCACTCCGTTTATTGAACGCGATATGAAGTAGTTCGACCTAGTTTGGAATAATTTCTCTGAATTAATCCCACGACGAGCCGTTTCTAGGTGCAGATACTGAAGAATATGTCGGTTTCGTTTCCTGGACAACACTTCTGCTGATATCTTGGGAGATTTTCTTCGAAAGATTGTGTTTTTTCTGTAAACTGGTCAATATGCCACAGGTCGTAGTCACGGAATATGACGACTTCATCTTCGGCTCTGATAGCCAATGAAATACACCGAATTGACGAAATGACGTCATGTTTTAAGATCGGCTGAACCGCACTGCCAAACTTATAGTGCAGTCCCGGAAAGAGAGTTTGAGAGAGAAGGAGGCAGTTCAGTTTTCAGTCCATGAGTCTGGGTAGTTTTGACACTGTGACACGCAAGTGCGAGCGTGGCATTCTGTCAGCTCGAAGTACGTAAAACGTTTTATACCCGTCACATGATTGATTACTTGTTTCCAGGAGCACACTTGTTAATCTTGTCAAGTAAATGAATGTTGCAAGTTTTCGCGCCACTACATGATTGGAGCACATGGCCTGCTGAAAGCCGCTATTTTGTCCGCTATTAGTTTGAAAACATTTCTTTCAAGGAAAACTTGATTTATTTCATCAAGCGAAAGCATCCTTTTAGCTCCAATTTTCAAATGGACTGATCTTATCGTCCAGGATCATTTGTCATCTAGCAAACATAATCTTCTATATTCTGACCATATCCGTATTCATGACCAGGTCAGGGTACTGGACAAAATATCTCACAATCGATATTATTTTTATACTTCCATGATTGCAAGCTGACATATTTTGCTAGTTATCCTGTTCGTATAAAGACATACATCAGTTGTGAATGATGGGAAATATACTGCAAACAACAACACGAAAAAATAATGCACGTAATTGTAATAACAGAATTATTTTGGCGAAGAAAAGTCAGTAAAATTATACAATCTGATTGGCAGTTGTGAAGTTGATTGTATCCTGTTTTTGTAGTTTAGATGCCGAAATTCGCCATTGACGTTTAGTATGAAATTAGGATATATTTACTTGGATTTAATATCCCAAGTGAGATATATATCCCAGTTAGTCCTTTGCTCTGACCTGATGACAGCTTGTTTAAGTTGACAAAATAATTTTCCGTTTGGGCCGAGCAGTGAAGGTAAAATTAATTTTTGATGTTCATAAAGGTTTTCTACGGAGCCGTAAAAGTGACATCTCGGGCCCCGACTTATTATCTCGGGATCCCGTGATATTATCTCGGGGCCCGACTTAATTATCTCGGGCCCCGACTTATTATCTCGGGATCCCGAGATAATTATCTCGGGCCCCGACTTATTATCTCGGGATCCCGTGATATTATCTCGGGCCCCGACTTAATTATCTCGGGCCCCGACTTATTATCTCGGGATCCCGACATAATTATCTCGGGGCCCCGACTTATTTATCTCGGGGCCCGAGATAATTGACCAATGAAAATGAAGGGTCATTAGGCCATTTTATCGACTGTTTCGATATTCTAAATCGCGCTATATATGTGAAAGTAATAATAACCTTCATGAAGATCGATATATTTCGACAACCATTATGTCTTCCATAACACGAATCAAACCATGATTTCCCCAAATATTTGTCCTCGCTATGAATATAATTTTGAGTAGAATACTTCAAAATGTTTGCCGTTAACCCGACCATGCCGGGGGGTGGGGGGTGGGGTGGGGAGAGCTACCATGCTTTCTGTGCCATCTCCAGAACGACAAGAAATTAAGAGCTGACACTCCATGACTTTATAGTTTATCATATAGGGGTCATTTTGAGCCTATTTGCATAACCCCCGAGGAGAGGATCATGGGTAAATTCAAGATAGCGGCCACATGGGGTCCCAGAAAAGTGATGTGTTAGTAGTATAGAGCGAGCATTTGAGCGCACATTGACCTCAGAAATTTGCATATGACCTCTGTAACGTCACGCGACAGCCAATCAGAAGCGAGTATTCTGTCACATGGGGTCATTGTGGTGGGGTGGTGGATGGTGGGTTTAAGATGGCGGTTGTGGTGGGGTGGTGGATGGTGGGTTTAAGATGGCGGTTGTGGTGGGGTGGTGGATGGTGGGTTTAAGATGGCGGTTGTGGTGGGGTGGTGGATGGTGGGTTTAAGATGGCGGTTGTGGTGGGGTGGTGGATGGTGGGTTTAAGATGGCGGATTGTAGAAAAACGTATAAAAGGAGGCGATTTTTAGGGATGGGGTGTATTCATTGCACTACCCTGCGGAGCACTCTGACCTACCTGACCTGACCAGCCTGCCTGCCTGCCTGCCTGTCTGCTTCACCTCTAGCCAGCCAGCCAGCCTGCTTGCCTGTTTGTATGAGCTGTGGAGAACCTTTTACTTTTTTTAATTTTACGAGTGCAAATTCAGGAGACTTTTACACCGTAGCAGTTACTCACCAGCCTGAGTCCAAAGTCATGGAGTCATCCCAGCAAGTGAAGCTTCGAAAGTACCGTGTTCGCCTCATTGATGAAATGGAGCATGTGGTCGAATTATGTGATCTGCTTATGGAGGAAAACATACTCCTGAAACACGGTCGCGAAGATATCATGGCCGAGAAAACCACTTCAGCACAAAACAGAGCCCTCATCGATGGTCTAGTGCGCCGTGGCCCCTATGCATTTCTAGCCTTCGTGGAGGCGCTGAAGAAGACGGGAAATGAAGAACTAGCAGATCTACTTCAAGCCGACGTTATACAAGATGATGATATCTTAGTCATGGATACCACCGAAGAGCGTACAGCTAGCAAACGTACGCACCCAGCGTCTGGTGTACCGGCCAAACGCGCTGGACGATCCAAACGGCCCCGACTAACACCTTTAGAAATACCTGAGTCAGCCCAGCAAGTGCCTGTGAAACAAGAAGAAGAAAAGGTGCAACTTCCTATGTCTGTGCAGGATATCAATAACATTATCCAGCAAGCCTACCAGGCAGCCCACACGGACATTTGGGAGCTCTCAGCCTATTTAACTGTGAGTGTCAAAGACGAAGAAGTGCATTTTAACGCACCGGGCTTTAACGACAGACCCGCTAGCCATATTGCCTTGACCTTGGACACCTGGCAAAAACTGGAGACCCTTGATTACGCCATCGATGGAGTTATTCGCGACGGGGGGATTGACGAAGCGAAATTTCATGTGGGTGACGACATCTTTGTCAGCTGTGCCAATTTCAACGACCAGCTCCTGGTGCATATCCGTAAATGGAAAATGAGGTTAGATACGCAAGAGCGTGTTCCTTGTCCTCAGGGTGTCACCTTGAAATTAACGGCGTGGCGGAAGTTGCAGAGTCTCACAGCTAAAATTCGTCAAGCTCTGGCTTACCAGGTGTCTCACTATATTTATAAGAAGTACATCGACACAGTCCTGGATCTTATCAGACCTCGCATTCGACACTTGCGTATCCAAGCATGCGCAGGCTGTGAGAACAACAGTCCGATAAACATGCATACGTGTGTGGACAATAGTGTACTCTCATACGCGCTGATCACTGAGGCACTACAGGACGTGACCGAGGAACAAATTTCCCTGGCATTGGAAGCTGCCTGCCCTCCCAGAATTCCACGTGAAGAGATTGCTACCTATATCTACGTGCACCAGGGGCGGAAAGACGATGATGAGTTCAAACAAGTCTTGTTGCAGAACTATTGAACAAGTGTTGAAAAACATTTACCGTATTCCTACACGTTCATTGAAGTGGCTTGAGAGCGTATAATTGTATTAAAAATTCAATACTCAGAGTTTTTACTGTTAATTGTATTAAAATTCAATGTTCAAACAAGTCTTGTTGCATAACTATTGAACAAGTGTTGAAAAACATTTACCGTATTCCTACACGTTCATTGAAGCGGCTCGAGAGCGTATAATTGTATTAAAAATTCAATACTCAGAGTTTTTACTGTTAATTGTATTAAAATTCAATACTCAGAGTTGAAGACGTTCATTCGACAAAAACAACCCCCTCCCCCTCTCTTTTTTCTAGTCCCAAGCCCCTGTGCTGGTTCAATAATTTCAGTCCGTTATGATTCGACAAAAACAATCCCCTCCCCCTCTCTTTTTTCTAGTCCCAAGCCCCTGTGCTGGTTCAATAATTTCAGTCCGTTATGATTCGACAAAAACAATCCCCTCCCCCTCTCTTTTTTCTAGTCCCAAGCCCCTGTGCTGGTTCAATAATTTCAGTCCGTTATGATTCGACAAAAACAACCCCCTCCCCCTCTCTTTTTTCTAGTCCCAAGCCCCTGTGCTGGTTCAATAATTTCAGTCCGTTATGATTCGACAAAAACAACCCCCTCCCCCTCTCTTTTTTCTAGTCCCAAGCCCCTGTGCTGGTTCAATAATTTCAGTCCGTTATGATTCGACAAAAACAACCCCCTCCCCCTCTCTTTTTTCTAGTCCCAAGCCCCTGTGCTGGTTCAATAATTTCAGTCCGTTATGATTCGACAAAAACAACCCCCTTCCCCTCTCTTTTTTCTAGTCCCAAGCCCCTGTGCTGGTTCAATAATTTCAGTCCGTTATGATTCGACAAAAACAACCCCCTCCCCCTCTCTTTTTTCTAGTCCCAAGCCCCTGTGCTGGTTCAATAATTTCAGCCCGTTATGATAACACGTTCATTCTATTTGTGTTAATAAAAATAGTAGAAAATTAAAAAATGGTTGTTAGTGTTTATTCTTTTTTGCAATTGTATTAAAAAAATTTTTTTTGCAATTGTATTAAAAAAAATTTTTCATAGGGGGAATGATGGGAGCTGGTGTTATTTTTTTGGGTGCTTTTTGAGTTAGAAGTTTTCCCTTTCGGAAAGATGGGGTGGCTCTGAAAAGAGCCTTTGGAAAAGTGTTACACTTGTTTTAGGAGCGGTAAATTCTCTTTATCCCGGCTACCTGCTTCCTACACACGGGACACTTGATCTTTAAATGCTGTTCGTCCGTTTCAGCGCAGTGGCACATGTCCCCTATACATGTTAGCCTCACCCAGCATTCTTCACATAGGCATAAATGCCCGCACGGAAATAGGGCGTACAGGCTTTCTTCGTCTGTACACACACTGCAGTTTGATTTACTTTGTTCCTTCTGTAGGACTTCTTCTTGTTTTAAAATCATAACGTCCATTTGATCAATGTCTTGTCTCATGTGATTAATCTGTTCGTTCAGGCGGGTTACCTCGGCCCAAGAGCATGGTGGTGGTAGTGTTGTTGTTGTTTCGGCGGTAGCCGACGTGGTTTCGCAAGCCGACGTCGTTATAATCGGAGTTTGAGTAGCCGTTGTATTTGCTGGAGGTCTGTTACTATTTAACCAGGGGAGTTCTTCTTCCTCTTCAGTTATATCCCCATCTTCTTCTTCCAGCACCACCCTCCTGATTTCTTGGTCTTGTTCTTGACTTCGTTGTCTTATCAACCTCGCATCTTCTTCCATTACCTCCCTCCGCAGCTCTTCCAGTTGTTCTTCACTTTGCCGTATCATCGTTTCGTCCGCAATAACCTGCTGAAAGCTTGTAATTATTGCCACTCCACCATTGTTATGTTCATCTCCACTCGTAATCACCTCTCTGTGTTCTCTAGGGTCTCTCGGATCGGTGAATAGTCTTCGTCTTGTACCCATCATTGTAGTTGTGAATAAATGGCAATATACTACGCGTTATTTATAGTCTAATCGTTCTGTGGTGGGGTGGTGGATGGTGGGTTTAATATGGCGGCTGTGGTGGAATGGTGGATGGTGGGTTTAAGATGGCGGCTGTGGTGGGGTGGTGGATGGTGGGTTTAAGATGGCGGCTGTGGTGGAATGGTGGATGGTGGGTTTAAGATGGCGGCTGTGGTGGGGTGGTGGATGGTGGGTTTAAGATGGCGGCTGTGGTGGCATGGTGGATGGTGGGTTTAAGATGGCGGCTGTGGTGGGGTGGTGGATGGTGGGTTTAAGATGGGGGACTGTGGCAGTGGGTCCAAGATGGTAGTATCTGCTAAAAAATTTTGTGTTTTATTTTCCCAACTTTAAAACGGGTGTCATTTTTTGCAATAAATGTGAATTTTCGTGCAAAATAGGTGGGTTGTAAATTAACCCAGGAAGCATGTTGGTGGCATGTAGGGTCTAGTAGATGGCGTGATCCACAGCGAACGAAAATCGTTCGCAACTCTCCACGCTGGCGCACTGAAACGCAGGCTATTTTTCTATAGTTTTCTTTCGATAAACCAGCTACAATTTTCAGGGTGATATTATAAGGCTGTGAGCAACATACTTGACGTATTTTTACCCAGGAAAACCGATTTATTTCCAGTGTACCGGGTTTTCCACACTACCGCACCATAACGTTACGCGTCTAAAAATCGATAAAATCATTAAAATAGCGGCTTAGTTTACCGCTACCCTGCTAAATTTTTAAATGCTACACCATGAGTTGCCCCAGTTCAACTTGAAATAAAATTTATACGTGCACTCGCGTTTATTGCAAAATCACATCCGTTTAAAATTGGAAAAGAAACACAAAAATATTTCTCCAGCGTAAGCCAAGACCAAAAAAATATAACGATTTCGACGAGGTCCGCGCGTTACACTATAAATAGCGCGCAGTATTTACTGATCCAGATTCACAATTATGCCAGTGTCTACTAGACGTGGTATTTGATGAGCCTGATTTCACAGTCATGCAGTCATCCCTGTTGGCTGAAATCATGGATATTGACATACCAGACTTGATGACAAATCATGATGATAATGAACTACAACTGCTCGGAGCCATCGATATGGTACATGACGAGCCATGGATCGAACTTATTATAGGAGACTTATTTAAAGATGAACCCCAGCACCACCTTAATCAAGACCCCCCAGCAGCGACACCGGATCTTACCACAGGCGAATACCAACGTTTTGACGACATCGACCGAGTGCTAGAAGATATGTTGAAACAACAACAAAGCCGCCAAGCTAAAGGAGAAGGAGGACAAGAAGAGGTACAACAACAAGAAGAGGGGCAAACGGAAGACGAAATAGAAGAAGAAGAAACACAAACAGAAACAGAAACAGAAGGCGAAGGACAAGAAGGCGAAGGACAAGAAGGCGAAGGACAAGAAGGTCAAGCACAAGCAAAAAAGGAGAAGAGGAAAGACTCAAGAAAAAACAGAAAAGACACAAGGAAAAACAGAACAGACAGAAAAGACAGAAAAGAATTAAGAAAACACAGAAAAGACGGAAGAAGAAATAGGAAGGACACAAGAAAAAACAGGAAAGACGCAAGAAAAAACAGAATAAGAGAGAATACCAGAAAAATAAGCAAAAAAGAAAACGAAGACCTAATCCACTACGCTTCCGCAATAACAACAACAACACTGGCAGCCAACACAGAATGCCAAGCAGCCTCCTATTTACACTGCGTGAAATGCTGTAACAACTTTGCCAAATACGCTATTTTCCCCTGTGGACATCAAGCCTTGTGTGTAGCTTGTATACATCGACATGCCCAAATACCAGAGTGTCGGGACGATTACAAACCCCTAGTGTGTGAATTCATAACCTTGGTATGCCCGGTGTGTACTGTGAGAAGACGCCACCTGCCCCCAACGATGTAATGCCTTACATATTCCAAAGGTTCTTTTAAGAACCACCCCATCTTTCCAAAAGGGAAAACTTCTAACAAACTGAAAAAGCACAAAAATTAAAAAAAATATAACACCAACTCCCGCACACATATAAAAAACACCTCTCCTCCCCCTCTCTTTTTTCTAGTCCCAAGCCCCTGTGCTGGCCCCCCTTCCCCTCCCCCTCTCTTTTCCGAAAGGGAAAACTTCTAACAAACTGAAAAAGCACAAAAATAAAAAAAGTATAACATCAACTCCCGCACACATATAAAAAAACACCTCTCCTCCCCCTCTCTTTTTTCTAGTCCCAAGCCCCTGTGCTGGCCCCACTTCCCCTCTCTTTTTTCTAGTCCCAAGCCCCTGTGCTGGTTCAATAATTTCAGTCCGTTATGATTCGGGCAAAAATGGACTGTAATGTTAATCACTGAGAAAAAAAAACCTATGTGTTTGTAAGTGAGAGATTGGTTCTGAAAAGAACCGTTAATCGGGCAGGGATTGTTTTTTGGTGTTGCAGTTTTGCTAATACTATAGAATAAAGAGGGGTCATGTAGGACCTGTGATTTGAATTTGTGCCGAGTTAGAAGCTCTCTTTCGAAAGCAATGGTTGGCCCTGAAAAGGGCCGTTGGAGTTCAATTTTTTCACCCTGTTTTCTTCAGGAGGGAGTTTTCCTGTCTACTCCCTTACATATTGCTCATGGAGAAATATGTGTATCCTGGTCTCATTTTATAGATGTGTTGTTGTTGTACACCATCATCCACGTCCTCATAAATGGGCGCGTCTTTGAGGAAATTGGCGGGTGCGATGGTACAGCCGCCCGTCAGTTCGTGTTGTTGTTTCCTCTCTTGGTCTTTGATGTTCTCCATGTAATTTTGTCGGGCGAGGTTCGTGGTGGTGGTCGTAGACATCTTCGCTACCGTCATCGTGTCCTTTCTCCCGGAGGCCTTCTTTGTTAATGGTAGCTTGGGTACCGTGCGGCTCATTTTCTTCTTCTTCAATATGTAAACGTGTTCTATGTTTGTCTGTCAAAAGGTTTTGTAGTGTTCCGCATCACCCTCCCCGCTGGCTTTTATAAAAATTGCGCGGACGTCAGCGAAATCGTTATATTTTTTTGGTCTTGATTTACGCTGCAGAAATATTTTGTGTTTCTTTTCCAATTTTAAACGGATGTAATTTTGCAATAAACGCGAGTGCACGTATAAATTTTATTTGAAATTGAACTGGGACAACTCATGGTGTAGCATTTAAAAATTTAGCACGGTAGCCATAGACTAAGCCACTATTTTAATGATTTTATCCATTTTTAGACGCGTAACGTTATCGTACGGTAGTGTGGAAAACCCGGTACACTGGAAATAAATCGGTTTTCCTGCGTAAAAATACGTCAAGTATGTTGCTCACAGCCTTATAATATCACCCTGAAAATTGTAGCTGGTTTATCCAAAGATAACTATGAAATTTTATCCTCCATTTCATCGATGAAAAAATAGCCTCCGAGAATTATTTTCGTGCGCTGTGGATGCCGCCATCTAGCGGCCGTTACAGGCACTGAGAATGGAATGTCTATCGGCTTTAGGGGGCATCTGCTAATAACGCCATAGGCCGGTCAAGCATTTGGAGATGATTTCAATGTTGCCTTCGTACCGCGCTGTGAGCGAATTCTGAATTGTTACAGTCCAAGCACAAATGACACGCAGATGTAGCGTCGCAAATATTCTGAAGTATATTTATCTTGGAGCCTACAAAATTCAATTATTGTCTACAACAGGGTACGGGTACGATACGATACGAATTTTATTACGATGAAATAACCGACTGAAATTATTCAACCAGCAAGCATTTGGAGATGATTTCAATGTTGCCTTCAATTTGAAATTCTGATATTCAATTTTTTTTAATTTCGGCAGGCCTGTGAAACACAAAAAGTTGGGTGTTGCCCTTCTCAGAGGCACTACTACCAGGGATGATTCCCAATTGTTCATCCCCCAGGGGTACATGTGTGCTCCCCACCCTCTGTCCCATCATAAAAGAAAATGCCACGCCTAATAGAGGGTGTGCCCAAATTGGGGCGGTCTAAAGCCCTGTGAGTACCAAATTATGTGTACACATGTATATCCGGGGGAAATACTCTTCTCCTGTGTTTCACACGAGTGTCTCGGACACTGTAGAAAAAAATAAATAAATAAAATAGATATTTGGGGCGGGGGCAAAATTGGGATTGAGCGGTGATCATAAAGGAACTTCATTTTAATGAGTTTTATTCGCTCATAGGATCTAGAGCTGTCTCCAATGCCATATCATTAAGCTTGTATTGTATTTGTCAACCCTTTATATTATCAGGAGTTTCTGATTGGTGTGAAACGTGCTCAGATATTGGTGATGAAGGTGATTGATATAGTTTATAGAGATGTTTACGTTGCACAGACTAGTACATTTGGAGACTGTTTAGTATAACAGTATAAATCTATTTGGTTTCCTGGTGTAAAAATAAATGTGACCCAAATGTTGTGATATGACTGAAAATTCAAATATTGTTTAAAGTGATGTTAAGTCATATTCATTCACTCACTCACTCTCACCGCACTGCGGTGGTCTAATGGTTAGAGCGTCTGCCTCGTAAGCGGTAGGTACTGGGTTCGATCCCAGGCCGGGTCATACCTAAGACTTGAAAAATGGAACTTGTTGCTCCCTCGCTTACGCTCAGCATTAAGAGGATAGAACAAGGACTGGTTCGCTCGGTGTCAGTATAATGTGACTGAGTGGGGTGTCATGTCTGCCTACTGCATGACATTTCAGTGGGACAGCACTATAAAATGGCAGCATTAGATCTGCTCTGTTACAAGTAGGTACCCCTGCCCCTCCCCCTCCCGTCCCTTCCCTTCCCCGTCGTGATATAGCTGAAAAAATGTTGAAAGCGACGTTAACCCCTATTCACTCACTCACTCACTCACTCACTCTCCCAATTTGATCTTTTATTTCTGTCTCTAGATTTCTCATTGAAACTCAGCCATGGGAGAGCACCGTACAGTTTGTTTCATGGTTCTGCCAGTGACAGACAAAAGGATTGTTATGAGGTTCTTAGTTTGCCCAAAACTGCAGATGCAAAGGCGATCAACAAAGTCTACTATCAGGTACTGGTATAACATTGAATGATATTTTATTCATACTCATAACAGACTTGTTCTCTTGACCTCAGTTGGTCAGTGTTCTATCACCCAGGATTTGGGGCTGCCATATTAAAACTCCCTTTACATGTAAATTAAGATAAATGTATGTTGACTTGAATAAGCTTAGATCACCACTGAGTAAATATTCATACTGTTAATTATTGATTTGCTAATTGTACCTAGACTAGACTGGACTATATAAACTTCAAACTGTCAGACTGAACTTGTAGTTCAGCCAAGTTCAAGAATGCAGCGAACTTGGCAACTGGTGATATAAAAAACATGACTAAGTTTCAGAAGAATAGATACTACCACCAAATGAAATTGCAGCTGGAGCAAGACTACAAAAACTATTTCCTCAAAAAAGTTCAAGAGCACACCCAATCTGGTAAACTGACTGTCCTCTCAATCATATATGAAGAATACAAGGCCTCAATTTAAGGTGGTAACCTGTTTTCAGGTTGCCTGGAGGTTGCCATATGAAAAATAGTGGTAACCTATTTTCAGGTCCCCATAATTTTGACTAATAATATGACATTAGGTTAATAATTATGCAATAGGTTCCCACAGGTTACCAGTGTAGAATTCATGGTAACCTGTCGAGAGGTTACCATCAGCACTCCTTAAATTGAGGCCTGCAAAAATTGCAGGATTACCTAGAAAATATACAAAACCCGGATCATAGACGAATAATAACAAAACTACGAATCAGCTGTCACAAACTCGAAATAGAGACCGGTAGGTATAAAAACACCCACTGTACCCAAAATGTAGTAGAAGATGAAGTACACTTCTTCCTATACTGTCCTCAACATAACAAACACAGAGATTATATAAACCAAATTATCCACGGTAACCGACTCCCACATCAGACATCCGGAAATTATAAAAGTTAAATCTATATTAAATCCCCACAGAGACTGCTTCAAAAATAGCAAGACTGGTACACCAAATATACCAGTCAAGGCTCCGCCTTAACCCTCCATCAAAAACACGGCTGGACACTTCTTAATTAGAGTTTCCACATCAACACACCGGCAACTCCTACGTTATTTTCTAGGATTTTCCAAGAATTATTACTAACTCACATTGTTGGTTAAAACCATACTAACTAATAATTACTACGTTGCTATAGTACCATAGTAATTATATTGTTTGCCATACTTGTACCATTTTACGAGTCGTGCAATAAACGTATTGTATTGTATACATTACAATAGAATATTAGACTAAAAGGCAGTAACATCCAACTGAGACATAGAGTTAACAGGTATAAAGAAAGTAATTAAGAAGAGCTTCAGCTGAGACAATCTAGGTAAACCAAGATGGTAAATCAGGGGAATACCCATTCTCGTCTCGCGAGACTCCCTACTGCGAGAAAGAGTCTCACGCGTAAATGGGAGCCATCCCCCCAAAATTTGGGGGGCGAGTAGGCGGCGTATGATTATCTGGCTTGTCACTGACCTGCTGACTCCGCCGAGTTATAGTCCGGTGGCTTAAGGCCAGATTTTCACTTTATCGTGACAGAGTGGAATAAAGCACCAAATTTGGCACACGTGTCGTCAGAGGCACCGAGAACAATATCAGAAGGGGTGCCCCCGATTTCGAGGCCCAAGAGGCAATATGTGGCCCATTAGGGGCCCGGGGTCATTTTGGGCCTATAAATGGCAATTTTTATCCCAACGATTTTCAAAACATCATATATTCGCCATCCTTCGGGGTAAGAGTCTGAAAATTTCCACACTAATTGTGTAGGCAAAGGTCTAGCAAGAAATGCAAAATAATCCAAGATGGCCGCCATAATGCCGTTACAGCTACCTCAGAACCAAAATATGGTCAATTTTTGACGAATTTTCGATCCGAAATTTGATTTTTTTTTCTTCTTGGTGTTAAGTATACAGTAGATATTAGAAAATAATCATATATAACTGACTCAGATGGCACGGCAGCCCCTGACTGACCTTTGCCAAACTGGGTCAAGTTGGACCAGATCCTTATATATGCAATAAATTCGTTGGGGCTACCGTACAACGAAACCCGTGACTGGACAATGCATAGTTACCAAGTGAAATGTGTTATACTAATATAGCGTTAGACTCCCATCTACACATTTTTGAATATGTTATTCGGGATTACTGCTGCTGAAGATGAAATGGCGACGCCAATGCGAAAGCTATGGCCTATTAAAGAGGGTCAATGCCGATTAAAGAGAATGAGCTGAGAAATAGGCAGCTAAAACGGTCGCATCCTCTGGAAATTGGAACAGGGGCCCGGCCTCGGATGTGAAATATGTAACCGAAAATAAGCACGGATTGCATGAACTGGACAATATCTAATATGATCTGTATAAACAAATGAACTGGTTTATGGGATATCTTGTGTTTCAAGTTGCATGCTTTGTAACGGGCCAGATTGATCGGATAAGGAGACATCGTTGTATTAAAGAACATTGCTATTGCAGTCTTGTTCTGAACGATCTGTCAGTTCACTAACGCATAAGAATGCCTGAAATGCTACCAAGATCATTGCTCGTAAAAGAATTACATGAATACAATGCGGGGTATAGCATAAAATATCTTATAGAGGATATCCTTAGTTATGGGCAATCTGGTAACCGACCATTTTGACATGCCCGTAAGTAGCTTTTCGGCAAGGAATAACTGCAAAGGATCGTGTAATGCAGCCAAATTATGCGCATAACTGATAGCCGATACGAATGTATAAGCTGTGGAGGGTGCATACTTGTTGAAATGCAAGAATGCTTTGAAGGAAACCAACTGTGACGAGATGAGGAATACCTTACTGGCACACTGATCAGTGTTATTGAGGAAATATCTATATACTTGTCATGCGCGCTTGTATACTTTCAAGGAGGTTTCAGCAAGGGACGGCGTCAGAAGAACAACAGACAGGGTATTGGGTGCGACGAGCGATTGAGTCAAAGGGCTAGAGACAGCGCTTCCTGAAATTCCTGAGAGTTTGTCAGAAATAAGATTGTTCCGAAATATGTTTTGATCTGAACAGAATGTCATTTCGAAGGCAGGCAACTACTAACTGAAGCACTAATTTTAACCACAGCCATATTATCACAAAGAAAGAGACGTTATGATTTGCTAGTTTATGGCCCCAAATTTCCACGGCAAGCACTGCTTGACCGTGATATGGGTAAGATGTGCTGGTCATTCTTGGTCTATCCACGAGGATCAGCCGCCAGACCCAAGGTACCAGCAGCGTCGAAATTGGATACCCAATTTGGAGAAGGAAAATTAATTTTCCGTTGAAAGACTCCAGGAATACAAGCCAGGTATTAACATAGACTCTGGCTTTATTCAAGCGAATGTGATGGGGAGCCTGTTATACAACTTTTGTTAAGTTCTATCAGGCAGCGGAGAAATGCCCTGCCGGGCACGACGACTTTTACAGGCAAAATTGTGAGAGCCAATGAGAGACTGCAGTTCCACAAGTTTTGCCTTTGTGCGGCGCGAGAATTCACCCAGCATGCTTTTTAGTGTATGAATTTTGTCTTCTGGAAATGATGCTTTCATAGTTCTGGAGTCCAGTTGAATCCCATGCATAACCATAGTAGTTGATGGGTAGAAGGTCTTAGCATGTTTGATTGGAATGCTCAAATACTCACACAAGTAAGTGAAAGTATTGAGAGCTATAGAACAGTGGCTAGCGCCATTTGCATCGACGAACATGAAGTCGTCCAGTATGTGGATGACCTCTGATATGCCGAATGTTGTAGCCATAACCGATTGCAGAGAATGACTTGAGCTCTTTAATATCTTACAGGATGTAGAGCATCCAATCGAGAGGCACCGATACATAAATGCGGAAGGCATCATCGAAATAGATTTCTCCATCAAGCTTTAGTGGCCATGTTTTTGAACTAGTGCAATCGCGATATCTAATGTCTACGTATTCAACATATCAGGTCCTGTTGAATCGTACCGTTAATAGACAAGGCAGATTTTGCCTTGGCGGCTGTTTAAATCGTGTATCACCCTAAAAGTATTATGGGGAGGGGGGGGATTTGGTTTAATGTCACACTCAAGGTTATTTCACTCATACGGTGACAGCCAGTTTTAATGATGGAGAAAGCTGGAATACCGGAAGAGAACCACCTCCGGCCCGTCGGCAAGTAACTGGCAATCTTTCACACACGAAAGCCTTAGAGAGCTCGGTCATCAAGAGCCCCTAAAAGTATTAGGTTTCCTTCTGGGGACTACGCCTAATTTTTAGCAAACCTTATTGTCAGAAGGAGGAGTTTAGAAGGGACCAGCAACTCGACCTTTCGATAACTCTTTGTCTAATTTAGCTTCTACGATAGCAGAGTTTTGCATAGCAGATGAACGATTACGCGAGACAGTAAAGTGTCAAATGTCGAAACGATTTGTGAAACTTGAAACAAGTAAATCTACCTCAGGGTAGTTACTTAGCACAGTTTTAGCCTGATTCCAGTCGGTGTT
>JAVTVY010011759.1:0-53439 GCA_036873755.1 Hanleya hanleyi | reverse complement strand
TACTATACTGGAAAGATTGATCAGTATTACAGGCTGGACCGATGATATTAAATGGCATAAGAGCTGCTACTCTAAATTTACTGCGGAGAATAAGCTAGCAAGGTTGAGGAATAAACATGCAAATGAACCTTGCACTGCATCGCATGAAACTGACACTGGATCTGTGACGTTGGAGCCTCAAGCCTCTCGGTCATCACAAAGCCATATAAACTGGACACTGTGTATGTTCTGTCAACGTCCTGATGTCAAATCTATGCGCAATGTTGCAACAATGGACTTGTCTGACAAGATCCTTGCTCTCGCCAAAAATGACTTGTCGATGAGAGTGCGACTTGCTGATACCTTAGACCTTATTGCTGCAGAAGGAAAGTATCATCTCAAGTGTTTGGTTCAGTTTGAAAGGCGTGTGAATAAATTACAACTGGGCGCGAGTTCTGAAGAAAGCGGACTAGACACATGTATGGACAATCTTTGTTATAGCTTACAGAATGGTTTGTTGTTGGGGTATGTTTATGACATGGGTGATGTTTGGAACAAATATCTGCAAATGTGCAGTCGACATGGTATCGATACACCTTCCAGGTATGTTTCACGCCGTAAAACTTTCAACGATGCCATAAAACAAAGAGTTGGGCCAAATGCTAGCTTCGTAAGACCTCTAGATCAAAGGGCATCGCTTCTGATGTACCCCAGTGATAAATCTCAGTTTGTTATTTCGAAATCCTTGACTAAGATTGCTCATCAAACTGATGATGGTAGCTCTTCCTCGGGGGATGAAGAAGAGGTTGACTTAAATCTAAAGGCTAACAATTCTTTTCAAGAGATTATTCATGCAGCCTTAGAGATTAGAATGGACCTCGAAAATTCCCCAGGACATGGGGCTGGCTGGCGAGGAATTAATCAAGCACACGTGGACAAAGTGATCCCACAGAGTCTATTCTTATTTCTCAGTGTTCTTTTTGGCGGAATACCAGCCGTAGAATCTGATGAAATGGAGGAAGAAGACTCTCAAATGCAACAAAAAGTCCGCAGTATTGCACAGGATATTGTATTTGTCGCTTCTTACGGCCGTAAGCTTACCCCAAAACACGTTGGATTGGGTCTTGCTTTGCACCAAGCAACACGGTCGGAGCAGTTAACGGATCTGTTCAATGCTGCTGGTCACACTATTGGGATTGACACTATACGTCGCATGGATACCACAATAGCCTCAGATATGCTTCATAAGTCAGAAGTGAATGGTGGCGTATATCTCCCTGAAGGCATTAGACCATATGAATCAGGTCGCGTAATTCTTGCCTCTTGTGACAATATAGATGTCCTAGAAGAAACAATCGATGGAAAAAACACATTCCATTGCACCCAGATGGTGTTATGGCAGAGAGGGCCTCCACCAGAACGTGATGATAGTGGAAGGAAATTTGGACGGTCCAAAGCCCTTGAACGCGAGCGTCTGCAAAAACTGCACGAGTTGGATCATGTTCAGGTAACGACAGGCACGCGACCGACACCTACTTTCAAGGGAGAATGCAAGATAGAGGTGGATAAATGGTTTGAAACTAGTGACGAGAGGAACCAATCAAAATTACTAAATCAAGCCTGGCTTCTATCGCGAATGAACGACGACAATCAGCAAATGGTTCCATCTTGGTCTGTTTTCAATGAAGCCATTAGTACAATTAATCCGGAAGTGACGACTGTGGGCATGCTTCCCATTCTCCAATCCCCAGCCGACACCAATGCCACAATGACAACGGTGCTGAATAAGTTTGTTAGCATAACAAATAAGCTAGGGCAAGAGCAAACTCTCGTATTTGCAGACTTGCCACTGTACAGCAGGGGAAAAGAGTTAATTTGGGCAGCTCCAGAGAAATACAAGAATGTTATTATGCTGCTTGGCCATCTGCATGTCTTATTTAACTTTCTCAAAGTGATCGGTCAACATTTTGAGAGTTCGGGGCTAGATGATCTATGGGTAGAGTCTGGCTTATTTGCACAAAACACAACCGAGACTATGTTGGAGGGCAAGGCATACTACAGAGCCGTACGTGGGCATCTATGGGCCTACGAAGATCTGTGTCGGATTAGATGGGCCAAATTTGTTCATTGGTTGCAGGTCAGTAATATAGACCAAGGCAGTGAAATAAGA
Organism: Hanleya hanleyi; assembly: GCA_036873755.1. Taxonomy (NCBI): domain Eukaryota; kingdom Metazoa; phylum Mollusca; class Polyplacophora; order Lepidopleurida; family Hanleyidae; genus Hanleya; species Hanleya hanleyi. The sequence goes on along the minus strand of JAVTVY010011759.1, from coordinate 51,290 downwards.
GAAGCTGTAGCAAAGGTTACAGAGCTGTTCAGGATTGAACATGGACAACGACAAGATCTTTGTGACGCAGTAGCGCGTCTAAGTCAGTGTTTGAAAACAAACTGTCTTCAAGACAAATTGGATGAATTTGCTCGCCAGTTTGGATCTGAACCAAACTTCGTCTACTGGTCTAACTACATCAAGATGGTCGAAATTTTACTTGATTTTATCAGGGCAAATCGGGAAGGGAATTGGCAACTACATCTTGATGCATTCGCTGCCATGTTGCCTTGGATGACGGTCTACGACCATACCAACTATGCCAGGTGGGGACCTGTTTACTTGGCTGAAATGAAAATGCTTGACACCACAGCACCAGAAATACACGCTGAATTTGTGTCCGGAAACTTTGTTATCAAGCGAAGTAAAAATCGATTCAATCAAGTACCAGTAGATCAAGCTACCGAATGGATGAATCGAATGTGCAAAATTTCAAATGGCATTATCGGAATAACCAGAAACGATCCAGCTAGGGATCGATTTTGTGCTACATGGGCTGAGCGGTCACAGATTTCACTGGACACCAAGTCCTTGTTCGGCTTGATAGATGAAGACAGAGAAGTAGAAGCGATCTCAGCCCGAAAAGAAGCTCTCCCCGCACGACAGAAACATGACGAACAAGCCGTTAAGCAACTGGTCCTGCAATTCGAAAGATTTGATGTTTTCAGGATCAACGTTACATGTGGACAACTCGTTCCCACAGCAGCACATGCCATAGCCGAACCCGGAACGGACGTAGAGGGAGACGACGATGATGTGAAGGAAGCGACATTGGTCTCATTAGCATCAAATGATATTGCAACCAGCCAAATCCAGAATGACCTTCTGTGTGCGGAAGAAAGGGGAAGGAAGCTGGTCGCGATCAATGTCAAAGAACGACTTGTGGAAATGTCCGTACCATTCTTCGATCCACTTAAGAAAAACAAACCCAAAACGTTTAGCACGTTATACAAATGCGTCTGTAACAATCAGTCTAATGAGAAGAAAGCCATCAAAGTGGATGCGAGGTTAATTCAACAGCTGTTCAATGCCTCGAGGGCTGGCCGTCAGGTTGACATGCAATATATATTAAAACACGAGCTTTCACCAGTTCCACTGTCTTTGGCAAAACGAAATGGGGAGATGAATGCTGCTGCGAAATCGGATATGCTCAACCTTCTTACAAAGGATCTCAGCTTGGAAACTTCAGCAGAAATTCCAATCGCGGCGGAAAACATTGAATCATGTGTAGTGATTGATGGTCATGCCACGATACAAGCACTTGGAAAACCTTCTAACTGCCGCACATTTGCTGATTACGCAGACATATTTTACAAACGAGTATGTCGGAACTTCAGTTCCTCGGTTACAAGGGTCGACATCACATTTGACAGATATATAGGCACAATGTCAATCAAAGCACCAGCGAGAAAGAAACGTGTTGGGAAGCAGAAAAGACCAATTCGTAAAGTCATAGACAGGGATGACGTTCCATTGCCCCAGGTCTGGGCGCAATTCATATCTCTAGATGAAAACAAGGCTGATTTGGCGCTTTTTGTGAGTAATTATCTCATGAAGGCAGGGGCTCACTTGCCCTCCAACCGAGAGCTGGTTGTTGGGGGTGGTTTTGCTGAATCGCAGGTGGCTAGATCAACAAGACGGGATCTCATACCACAGCTTGCCGGGAACCACGAAGAGGCGGACACTCGTATCATCCTTCATGCCTGTGATGCTGTGGCTTGTGGGTACAAGCGCATCTTAGTGCACTGCAAAGATACTGATGTTCTTTTGTTGTTGGTTCACTTCTTTACCCACCAGCAGGTTGAGGTATGGATGATAAGTGGCACTGCAAAACAGAAGAAATGTTACCCGGTCTCCCAGATTGCACAGCACCTGCCACAAGCAGTTGTGGCTAATATTCTTGGATTCCATGCGCTAACTGGTTGTGATACAACATCATCATTCGCCGGATTTGCTAAGAAAAGTTGCTGGAAGTTATATGTTGAAAATGCAAATCTTCTTGAAGGGGTTGGGCGAGACGGACCAACTGAACCGGCAGAGGAATTTGTTTGTCGCCTCTATGGTGCCGCGGATCCAGCTAATGGGATTGACGAAGCTAGGAGCGACTTGTTTGGAAAAGGAAAGAAGGCACTTGGGATGCTACCACTCACTAAAGATGCGTTCGAACTACATTTCGCACGGGCGAATTTCCAAACGAAAATATGGTTAAGCGCAAACATGAAGGAGATAGACGTGGGTGCCCCAACAGACACTGGTGGCTGGAGGGTTGAGGGCACCGGCCTCCAAATTGCCTGGACTCGTCTCCCAAGTGTACCCGATGCATGTACTGAACTGGTAACATGCGGGTGCAAGACGAAGTGCAAGTCCGCTGGGTGCAAATGCAGCAAATCTGGTCAGATTTGTATCCTAGCGTGTGCTTGCAACACAGAAAACTGTTGCAATCCTGTTGGGCTGTATTCACTTCAGGACAACGCAGAATAGCTTTGATTATCGCTCGTATTCCTAATCTAAGAGTCCTTGGCATCAAATAGGTCAACTTGACAATTTGACCTTTTGACATAAATCGTCCTCTGAATGACCCCATTCATTGACTCTCGCCTCAGTTAGTTTATATCAGAGCGGTAGAGGTCCCGCGAATCTAATTTCACCATTAACTTATCCCTAATAAACTCAGATTGCAACATAGGTAAACAACATTTTTCGTCTTCTGTTGACCTTATTTGACCTCGATAATGACCTCAACGCGACCTGAATTTCCAATGTTTACTTTGCATCCATCCTTTTCTTAAACCACACAATACACAAGAGAAATTCAAACATACGGCGCAATGAACAATGAGTAAAAGCAATTTTCATCTATTTTGACCTATTTTGACCCCAAAAGTGACCCTGAAACGACCTTAATCCTACGATAGAACGTGCTATACATACCTACGTTAAACCTTGCACCACATAAAACCCACTGACCATGGATAACCACTCGTAACAAACAGCACAAAGGATATTAAGTTAGAATCCTTTTTCACCCATTTGTGACCTCATTTGACCCTAAAATTGACCCAAAAATGACCTTAAATTACAAAAATCAAGGTGGTATCCCCTCCTATCTTGATCTCTACCACACAAAGAACAAATTCAGCATGGGTACCCATTTGTAACAAAAAATGCCATCGAAACTTTTTTTTGGCGCTTTTGAGGCTCTTGGCCGGCCTACTATATATTCGGATTACAATTAAAGCTGTGAATACCGGCCATGCTTGGGATCATATTATAATGTCGGCTTTGACAGATTTCTTTTTTATCAAGGTTCAAAATTCTTTAAATTTAAGTATTGAGACCCTGGATAATGCCGGTATTTAGAGGTGAATCAGTTTTATCCAGGTTTTGTTGCTCATACTTTAGACGGAGAATCGTGACAGTACATGGTCCGTGGTTACACTAAGTTATATGTACCGTACTCTCTGTAGTTACCGTGAGGAAGATATGGTCCGCCCACATTCCAGTGTCTTAACTAATCTTTGCGACCACGGACCCAGACCGACGATACGTGGTCGATGGAGCGCATTGGAGCTTGTTTGAAAGTGTGGACTGAACTCTATATCGGCCATGTTATATAGTGAACTGGTGCCAACTTCGATAAGACTTACAACATTGATCACATGGGATCCCCCAGACCCCCTTTCTCCGGGGATCCCGGTGTGAACACGAGCGTCTTGTCATCTGGAATATCAAATACGATTGACTCCTTTGGCGACACGGCAGGACCTTATTATCACACAAGATCATCTTATGTCTGTCACTTAACAGCGGCAATGTCTTAACGAAGCTGAACCCATAGTGACAATCTATGTATTTCACTTATAATTTCTAATAGTGCCGCCAGTTGTCTTGAAAGACATCTACACTCAGTGAGTGACTGAAATACTATGTACTTCAGCACACATCTTAGAAAGTTCATTTGAATCGAAAATTACTTGTCAGTTATTCGGATATAGCGATGGGAAGCGGTTGATCGCAACTCTTTTCTAGGAAACAAGGTTGCCTTCATATATCTATTTAATAGTATGTCCGCCTAGATCATGTTGATAAAAGTGTCGTATTAACATGATAATTTGATTATGGTAGAGGATATTCTTCATGAACAATGGGTGGCTACTGAGTATTGGACCTGACGTGTATATGTATAGATTCGACACGCACAGCAGGATAATTATCATTGTCATTTTCCCCAATATTCATGCGTCATCTTAGAAGCCGTCGTTTACAGGCCACTTATTGTGCACGAGTGACATGGAAGGATCTCCTGACTTTTGTAACGAGTATTTAGTAAGCAAAAGTAGTGAAAATATTGAAGTGCATGGACAATGGGTGATTCTCTTGAGATGGGGTATTTTCTATATCGTTTTGTATATAACGCCTTCCTGAAGCATCATTAAGCACCGATGCCACGCTACGTCATTTGGCACTTAATGCGTATTAAAATTACGTAATTTCAATTTCAAAAAGTGTCTCCTATTTTAAATTACATTAGGAACACATTACCAGGAATACCGCTTCTCCAAGTCAAAGCGTTCTCTTTCACTTAGGAATATAACCGTTTGGGTGTGTGAAGGTGTACTCTTGTATCCGTAAAGACTGCCGTGGGTTTCGAAGTAGCTCTATATTGCACTTACCTATATTCGGTCAATCCCCAACAGTGAAGATATGAGAGTGTAATCCCTTCAAATTGTCATCCTGTCTGTATATTGTTCTGAGTCTTAAAAGACGGTAACATAATCCAGTTCGTCACGGGATGGAGACAACTTCACCGACACCGTAGCATTTAACCCCACCACAGATCTGCAAAAGCATAGAACAGAGGCAATTTCAACTTCAGTTAATTGACTTATCTCAGTCTCACATCTACACGTTCAAATATTAATAACGGACATGCAATAGCTCATCGTTTGACGCTTAGCGGGAGATTCCCACCCACACCGTATGGCGATTATAATTTATCTGCGTATAATCATTGCAGTGATATATGCGTATGGCATTGAATGATCCAATTAATTCGTTGTTGCACCATGAAATGGGAGCTTTTAAATTATGATAACATCTTAGAATGTGATAATAATAATCATAACGTACATGTATTTTATAGATGTCAAATATCTATTACCATGATTACTGCATCTGTAATAAAAGTCGACTGAAAGCACAATTTTCTGATAGTTTAACAGAATATTGATGCCTCGGGTCAAGTTCCCATGTCGCAGAATAATGACAGTTTAATACTAGAATTATACTATAATTTGAGAAGTGGTTGGTGTGTTGATGTGTGTTTGTTTGTTCTCTCTGCACTCTCAAGCAATTGGACGGAATAATTTTGTTTGCTACATTATAAGTATATGTACATATGATGGATTGTTTGAAATTTATGGAGAAGTGGATTTATTGATTTATGTACAAGTTTACTGAGATTGTATGTAGAATATTCCGGACATTTAAATATAAGCATCAGATTCGACATTCAGTAGCTAGCCATCGTCCAAATTATTTGCCTATGTTATGAGTATATGAACTCTGTTAAATAATTCGAGAGAGAGCGAATTATTGTTTAACGTAGAGTTTAGCAATGTTTCAACAACCCAACAAAGTAAAAGTTATCAACGCAACACTTTAAAACCTGTACATACAATAAAATTTATGCAACAAACTGATTTCTAACAAATGACCTAAAATCGATTCGTCTTTCACCCGATTAAACAGATTTTCTAAACTAGCTGCTCGATAAAATGAATCTATTGCAATCTTACAATCTATACAGTCGATCTTAAATAATTAGATTATCTCATCCGAGGGAAAAATCATATTGAACATTCCAGTTTATTAGGACCTATTGCACTGAATTTTCCGTATACATCGGGTGCATTCGCAAGTAATTTCAATCAAACCGAAAGATTGACAATTTAATCTGAGAAGATTAGGGACAAGAGCCACTCTTTTCAGAATAAAATGTCAATCTTTCGGTCTGATTGGAATTATTTTCTATCAATTAGATTGAAAATAACAGGATGAATCTAATGTAGACTGAAAAATCAATCTAATAGATAATAAACTTGGATTTTCAAATCCGATAGATTCATTTTCAATCGGAATAGACTGATAACTAACTCCAATCTAATTATTTAAGAGTGTACCGAAAACTACAATTGGATTCATTGGAGAATGTACATGAACATGACGAGGCTGTGTGTAATATATTCAAAAATGTTAAATGTTGAATTGCATCCAACATTCAATAGCTAGTCATCGTCCATGAAGTACATGTATGTCCGTGCCTATATTTAAAATAAAACAGTGCACAGTGCACACCGTACCATATAGCCTAGTACCCAGAATAGCTCAAGCTAGATCTGTTCTTTACGAGTGTCAGTAACAGCAACTCGGATGGGAATTCTCTTTCTCTTGCCATTTGTTTGGTAGTTCTTGAACTCTCTAACCGCTCGACATATTAACATGCTAGGGCAGAGTAGGGGACGTTAGTAGCCAATTAGAATGGATTTTCTTCAAATGTCTGGTTTTCGATGAAATATTCTTGCTGATGAATTCGGCACATATAATCAAACAGAAATAACCGTGTCCGTGGAAAAGAAACCGATGACTTGTATTCTTACTAACCAGCCCATTATCATACATGGGGTGTACTTTAATAGAGTGAATGACTGACTTAAATCTCCACTTAAATCGCTATGGATCGAGGGTCGGTGGGGGGGGGGGAGGAGGCGGATTTGGCTTAATGTCACACTCATGGTTGTTTCACTCATATGGTGACAGTCAGTTTGGTTGGTGGAGGAAGCCGGAGTACCGGAGAGAATCACCGCCCGTTGGCAAGTAACTGACAAACTTTCACACATGAAGCAGCTGGGCTCGAGCCCGTGCTATGGATAGAATTTGAGCAAGGCCATCTTTCCTCTCTAGTAGTTTAAAAATGAACAAAATAAAGTGACAAGATGTACATGAACGTTCTGCATTACTTTTTCATGACGTTTTGTGGAAATGTGGACCCGTATCCGAGAAAGATGTATACACTGAATCAGTGCTGATCAAATTATTTATGTGCGTTAACATAACAAATTAACGCATATAAAACTATCAGCATATACCACGAATTCACATCCTGGGAAAATCGGCATTCTCGAATGTGAGTGAGTGTCTTCTGTCCAAAATACCGCTCGTTTGTTATTGAAGTGACGCCATGGGTAACTTTGAATCTCGTCAATATATGAAATATTTCTATGAGAATAATCATAATATTACAAGAAAGTTCAGAAAAGTTTAGTGCTTCCATGACTAGATCTGATTACGCTTGCTGCGACAATATTTGACACCGTGCATGTATATCACGATCACTGTGTGGACCGTGCCAACAATAAAATGTACCATAGTGAATTAATTTGATATAACATGTTCTGCTTCCATGGAAAGTCACAGAAAACCCGTGGATTTCAGTTCCAGTGCATGATAAATCTCATATTTATGGTTTAGTATCTTCCGCTCTGTACAGGTATAGAATGGCCAAACGTACGATGTAACACACAACGACGCCATTAACACGAAACTGTACGCTTTCGGAACTACACTAAATGATGACCAATGCCTGTCACTAAGTGAAATTTATCACAGAAGTGAAGAAAATTTACATGACGTTCAACGACATCGGGTAGTCTAAAACATTGCGACTGTCTTCACAAATAACCTACATTTTTGAATATCAAATTGCTAGTATCTGCTGCATTTCCCGTAAATGCGATAGTAGTACAGCCCAATACTCTTTAGCTCCGCATTTCCACTGTGCTTCAAGAAACAGACAAGATTGCGGGAATATTAGTATTGGGCCGGACATTAAGCTGCCAGCCCACGTCCATGAAGAATTTCTGCGTCAATCTTCGAAAGGTGTTATTCACTTATTACTATTAGAACAATATCCACACAGGTATAAAATGAAAACATTAATATTGAGAGAAGCGAGTTTAGAGAAATGCGATTAACAGATTCAATACAGCAGGCAATACCTCGTTTCATCAAATGTGTATGACGGACCAGTAATTCTCTGTGGGAACATATTACCGAGTCTCTGTGGGAACATATTACCGAGTCTCTGTGGGAACATATTACCGAGTCTCTGTGGGAACATATTACCGAGTCTCTGTGGGAACATATTACCGAGTCTCTGTGGGAACATATTACCGAGTCTCTGTGGGAACATATTACCGAGTCTCTGTGGGAACATATTACCGAGTCTCTGTGGGAACATATTACCGAGTCTCTGTGGGAACATATTACCGAGTCTCTGTGGGAACATATTACCGAGTCTCTGTGGGAACATATTACCGAGTCTCTGTGGGAACATATTACCGAGTCTCTGTCGGAACATATTACCGAGTCTCTGTGGGAACATATTACCGAGTCTCTGTGGGAACATATTACCGAGTCTCTGTGGGAACATATTACCGAGTCTCTGTCGGAACATATTACCGAGTCTCTGTGGGAACATATTACCGAGTCTCTGTGGGAACATATTACCGAGTCTCTGTGGGAACATATTACCGAGTCTCTGTGGGAACATATTACCGAGTCTCTGTGGGAACATATTACCGAGTCTCTGTGGGAACATATTACCGAGTCTCTGTGGGAACATATTACCGAGTCTCTGTGGGAACATATTACCGAGTCTCTGTGGGAACATATTACCGAGTCTCTGTGGGAACATATTACCGAGTCTCTGTGGGAACATATTACCGAGTCTCTGTGGGAACATATTACCGAGTCTGTGGGAACATATTACCGAGTCTCTGGGAACATATTACCGAGTCTCTGTGGGAACATATTACCGAGTCTCTGTCGGAACATATTACCGAGTCTCTGTGGGAACATATTACCGAGAACCGAGTCTCTGTGGGAACATATTACCGAGTCTGTGGGAACATATTACCGAGTCTCTGTCGGAACATATTACCGAGTCTCATATTACCGAGTGGGAACATATTACCGAGTCTCTGGGAACATATTGTGGGAACATATTACCGAGTCTCTGTGGGAACATATTACCGAGTCTCTGTGGGAACATATTACCGAGTCTCTGTGGGAACATATTACCGAGTCTCTGTGGGAACATATTACCGAGCCTCTGTGGGAACATATTACCGAGTCTCTGTGGGAACATATTACCGAGTCTCTGTGGGAACATATTACCGAGTCTCTGTGGGAACATATTACCGAGTCTCTGTCGGAACATATTACCGAGTCTCTGTGGGAACATATTACCGAGTCTCTGTGGGAACATATTACCGAGTCTCTGTGGGAACATATTACCGAGTCTCTGTGGGAACATATTACCGAGTCTCTGTGGGAACATATTACCGAGTCGTTTTCTTGATCAGATTGATCTTACTACTCATTACATTTAAAGAACGAATTATTGTATCACTGGATAAAACATAACAAATTATATATTTTCTCGCCTACGTGTTAAACATACTCAGCAGAGCCCCACCGCTCCCCTCCCCTCCAATACTAAAATTGTTCCACAGCGCCTCTTCAATCTATTTTTTTTTCATTATTCCACATAGAACGTTCTCGCTGCAGAAACTAAGTTTAACCCAGTCACTGCAATAACCATAGTTACGTATATCTGGCGTCTATTTAGGTTAAATCTGTTGAAAAGTCCATCACTTGGGTAAGTATCAGATTATAAGCACCTCAGTGTTACACATGAACTTGTTCTGGTCTCCGATTATATTCAGCAGACCAAGCCTTCATCCAGGAAAGAAATGTTCTTTGATTTTTACATCGAGCACAACAATCTAGAAACTTCAAATTTTGACCAAAATATGGCTTTCCAATATATAAATATAAGAAGCGATTCTGAAAATCGCAACTACTGTCAATGTGGACAAAAAGCCACCAGCCAACATACTATATGATGTTTTTGTCTTCATATTGTACTAGATGCCGATCTCCTATATAGCTCAATGCGTCGTCTTAGTGACAAACATATGAAGCCGCAGTATCTCAAAGGATAAAGCATTGAAGGCATGTCAGATATATTTCCGTATACCAGACGTGCTATCACTGAGTTGACACGTCCTTCTCGGTCACGAAATCCAGTAACAGGTAGGGGAATTGAAAATTTCATTGATCACACAAATACCACTTACACCATGCGCGGTGAACGACGTGTTCTACAGGAGGTGAGATTATGCGCGACTGACAGTTATCGACGCTATTTACTCTTTCTATTATAGCAAGAGCTGGTTCAACTCGACGTGACAATGGGAGCATAAATATAGATGCTAGTTAGTGATTAATGCGTCAGAGTCGCACTCCAGACTGTCGAGAAAAAAAACAATAAAGATAAACTGGATCTTCCATCTCGGTAATACCGGGATATCTTAGTAAAATAGAGGGTATTTGGACATTTCGTTGTCGATTCATCATAGACTTAGTAGCTACCTTAGTTCAGGAAGCATAAAATATCTCCACATTTCAGCTGAATATCACAACGTCAAAGCTACAATTTCTAATACATCCCCATATCTCAAGGGTAAGAAAAATAATTAGGGGGGGGGGCGCAATTCCCCCTCTTGTCCTGGACAGGTCCCAAAAATCCCATGCCAGATAGTGTTAATAATTTACCAAGAATATGGGGCAGCCAGTAAATTTGACACGCAAGCACCAACATCGTGTGTATATAGAAATTTTCATCGGTAATTGTCATCCATGTAAGCCATTTTGTCCATAAAAAATCTGTTAACTCGTACAACCTACGTGTAGACGAGCAATAATTTTCAAAATCCAGATAAAACTATACATCCGTCAAAACAATATTATTCTAGCCTGTCAAAAAGGATAATAACGGCTACGTTATGTTGTATATATACTCTCTGTGCTCGTTTAACAGCTGTGTGGAGGATATAACGCAGATAACCTCGCCAAGCCTAGACTGGGAGTAAGAAACCACGTCCAACCGTTTATCGAACAATTTAATTGGCCCGCGAACTGAACTCGTCCTGGTCTGTTATTTTGGCTCAAATTATTCAAGTCAAAATATAAAACGTCATAGATTAGAGGAACCACAACGTCATATGTCAGAAGTCCGAATAAAACGACATAGGCCAGAGGAACCATGCAGACGAAGATGAGACCGGTTGCTGTCTACGTGCAGCTAGCCGACTAACGTTGATTCGCTAGTAGAAGTAGGCGGGTCTACAGGCCAGACATTTTTGAACCGCAGAATACACGTCCATGCAGTCAATATTACGCGCTGCTATCAAGGTAATATTATCGTGAGCGTGACGTAGATGTCATCATCGAGCACTTGTGAATACATACAACTGGAAGATAACATAAGAGCACATTCTAATTTAACAACTCAATCAACAGGCAATACCATTATCGCTAGCCTCCAAAACATATTTTTTTGAAATTATCTGGTAGATACTCATCAGATGTCACAACCACCTTTAATCAGAGGTCACTATGGTTGCAGACGCAGTTCTCACCACTGGTTAGGCGATCATTTATGTGAACACTTCCTCTCTCACACACACAGAGCTGTGCATTCAAATGTCTCCTCATTGGTCAAGTCCCAGCTGGTCGGCACATATATACCGTGTCTCAGAAGGCCTCGGATGCTCTGGATAGTGTCACCCAGCGTGGCTCGTACTGACTTTCCTCTGTCTTGGTCCAGTCCCAGCTGGTCGGTGAAGGTAGCAGTGGCTTTATTAGATGTCCATCTAACATGCTGTTCCATAGCTGTTGCACACTGTTATTCCTCGCGAAGAGTTTCTTCCGTACCTTGTCATTGTCTTGCATGTGTTAGTGTTGTCATACAGCAGGATAAAGAACCTCTTGATGGTATGTCACTTGGTGCTCAGGACCATTTCAGCGCTGCGTCAGTAAGTTCTGGTGTGGCTGCTGCGGCCATTGCACGCCTGTGTGTTCCTTTCCCATGTTTTGCTCTCGCTGTGCCTTTCAGACAATCCAACACTAGGTCCAGGCGTGATGCACTTTGATGTTGTGAGGACATGTAAGATTCTGAATCGAGGAGACTTTCCGGTACCTGGCAGTCCACAAACTAGCAGGTAGCATCTGACTAGAGAAGACACAGGCACTCCAAATACTGTTCTGGCTGGATGTGGCACTGTGTTTAGCTTCGCTTGGCATGGTAAGAAGACGGCCTAAGCAACTGATGCACCTCTGGAATTGTCCTCTGAACCAAGTGGCACACCAGATAGTGCCATGCATACCATCGAGATGTTCGTATCCTACTGCATTACAAGCGTCTAGTCCGTCATTCATAATCCAGCCGTCGTCCATTAGAGAATATCCGCGTCCATAATCCAAAGACCTATTCCATTTCCATATAACAGTATTAGCACCAAATTCAAAGACAAAAGTATACATAAACATAGGCTTGTTTCCTGCAAGAGAGAAGCGGTCAACAGTTTTCAATGATGCCGGCAAGACATCATGATGTTCCAAAAATATCAAATCCGTATCGCTGATCAGTATTCTTAATCCATGATATTCGTTATAGAGTCGTCATCTAAAAAAAAGATGTATCTCAGTCACGCTTTGATTGTGACTGTTCATATGAGTACCATGAGGATCTTGAAGTACATGGGTTCATACGGCCCCTAACCCCGGGTTAAGCGGAATTAGACACAAGTTACGAAACGTAACGCCATAGATCTTGCACGCTACGCTCGTATTTTGCTATCAGCATGCGATATGTATCGCTGAATTTGTGAAACTTTGAGTGGAGGCGCTTGGTGGTGTAGCCCTGTTTTATAAGTTTCTGTAACAATGTTTTGTGACGTTGATTAAAATCGTCACATTTAACACAGGATCTAGCAAATGCTACTAAGCGAGATATGCATACGCCATATGCAGGTCCCACTGGAATATTACTGTCCAGAAAGGGATAGTTTACGATATCGAAATTGTAATCATCTCTTTTGTCATAAAGTCGACGAGAGAGAATGCCCGCTTCACTTTTATAGAGATAGAGATCTAAATATGATGTGCCTGTAGGGCTATCTGTAGTTTCCTTCAAATCCAGTGAAGGTGGATATATATCCTTCACTGCGTCATTTATATAACGATTATCCACAGCGAGAAGATCGTCTATATAGCGTTTGGTGAATGAGAAGGAACGGGCTTTGAGTGGATCGGTTTTTGAAAGCGCCAGCATATAGTCATATTCATAAGAGAACAGATACAGGTCAGCCAACAAGGGTGCACAATTAGTACCCATTGGAATACCTATATGCTGCTGATATATTGTGTTGCCAAATTTCACATAGATATTTTTAATGAGAAATTCAAGCAACTCTATAAACAAAGAAACATACATGAATGATATCTCTTGTATGTAGTCGAGCTAAAGAATGCTTTATGGCTTCCGACATTAATATATCTACGATCAGTTTTCTTGAACACAGATACTATTAATGAACTTATACGGTCAATAAGGTCCTGATGAGGGATTGTAGTATAGAGAGTCGAGAAATCCCATGTGGATACATGTCTGTACGGTATGTGACCTTTAGCATCAAGTTCTTCCGTAAGACATTTTGAGTTTTCAATATCCACATACATTCAACGCCAGAGTTCTTGAAAATAGTGGCGCAATACCTTTCCCAAAATGCTTTTACCTCCTGAAGGGCCCTCGTCAATAGGGTTGAAAGAAGCTTGGTGGTGCAGCTTCTAGAACCAGCTATGAATCTAGCTTTGTATGGTGATTTATGCATTTTGGGAGTCCAGTATATTTTTGGTATGTCGCTATGATTGGTTGGAAGACAAATACCTCTTTCCCTGAGAAACTTTTTGTGATTGTTAAATAAATCTTCCAGAGTAAATGCAGTTTGGGAGTAAGTAGATGTATTTGATGAAGATATGTCTACATTCAATTCTTTAACCAGCACCTGGTAATAGTAATATTTACATATGAATATTATATTATTCGGAGCTTTGTCTGCTGGGACTATGACGAATGCACATACATTGACAAGGCACAGAAGAAACTCTTCACCAGGAAGAACAATATGCAGCAGATCTCATAAACCAGAGCAGCTGAGAAACAAAGAACGCGAAGTTACTGTTTGCGACTTTCGTGACCTCTTATGAGCAGTTGACAGTGGCATCTGATGAGTACTCTATTAGATAATTTCAAAACCATGTTTTAGTGTTGGTACTGTCTATAGATTTAACCCTATCTGGCCTGGGCGATTTGGGGTGTACCGCAGCCTTTGGGGCGGAAAGTGCCCCCTCCCCTATATATATCTTTGGCTCAAGCTCTACAAGAAAATGTACAAAAATATAAGATGGCCGCCATGATGAGGTCACTCTGACGTCATTTTCAAAAAGAGAACTTTTGGATGATTTTTCGATCAAAATCTTCGAATTTTTTATTTTTGTTTTTTCTTCCCAAAAACTGCATGATAAATTAGTAAATAATAATCTGATATGAAACAAAATAAGTTTTACCCAGTTTTCCGTACAGAAAAGCAAAAAAATTGAAGAAATATGACGAAAACATCACTTTTTCTAGTACACCAAATGGCCGCCAGTTTGAATTTACCCATGATCCTCTGCTCGTGAGGTATGCAAATAGGCTCAAAATGACCCCAATATGATAATCTATAACGTCACGAAGTTTCAGCTCTGCATTTTTTGGCGTTCCGGAGATATCGCAGTTAGTGCCCCCCCCCCCCCCCCCCAGGCCAGGTAGGGTTAAATGTTAAGTGACGGTCTTAAGAACTTCCATGACGCCAATATTGCTTGTCATTTGTGTATTTGAGAAAATTGTTAAAATAAAAAAATTATAAACTACCAAAAAAAGCGAAATATGCATGATGACGTCACAGTGATGACGTCACAGTGACGTACTTGACCAAAAGTGCTTTATTAACAAATTTCCCGATTTTCTTTATTTTCCCATTTTCTAACACAAGCTACATGATAAAGTAGAAAATAATACGTGAATTATAATAGCTTATCGACATTTTTTCAAAATAAAATTGAAAGTTTCGAAGGGAAAAGACATCACTTTCTGATACCCCGCCATTTTGTATTTACTCACGCTCGGGGAGGATTGCGATTTGGTTCAAAATGACCCCAATATTATAAGGTATAAATTCCAAGCGTCTGGTCCGTCATTCATAATTCAGCCGTCGTCCATTAGAGAATATCCGCGTCCATAATCCAAAGACCTATTCCATATTCCATATAACAGCATTAGCCACGCAGTATACGCTCTCACTTCTTCGCCGTTTTGGAGATTCACCTAAGAAGTTATCCTAGAAGCTTGCAATAATCCATTTGAAGCCATCTTGTTCTTCTGGGTTTAGCAGTTTCACGCAGAGACATTATTTCCTGGCGGCCATTTTGTACGGTGGCTGCCACGGCCCCAAATGGCCAAATTTCCAGTCTATTTTATTTCTAATCCACATCCAACTGGGGATATTCTAGGCAGCCTAGCATATCAAAACAATATATTTCAAGTTCATTTATATAATGTTAATGATTTACACTCGAAGTTTTTCGTGACTAGATATATATGATGACGCTGGGAAATTATGTAGATAACTGATCATACACTATTCAAAAACTAACTCGCTCAAACGGCGTTACTGAAAAGCGTCTGGACAAGTAAAATACGCCTTCGAATTTACCGAATAAGCCGCTGACTCCGTCGCGACAGCCTTCCCTGTCCAGTCATAATCAATTATGGAGTATTCTAAATGTTCACATATCATTGATTCAGATTCACTATTCTGCCACTTTTATTTGGAATTGGGGAGCGGGGTACACTGGTGAGAACTATGGTGTGTGTGTTCGCCTTACGCCTGCTTTGCGCAGTATTTCACCGTCACAGCCATTTTTACAATAATTATGTGCAACATGGATCAGGTAAACCTGTCAGTATGTCGGCACCTCTTCCCACTTCCCTTATATGTGTTGTAATTATACAACACCATTCTGGAACGTACTAGTAATATAATTGATTGTCCGCCCTTTACATATTCAGTGTGCACAATGAAAGACCATGTTCTTACATCCACATAAACATTGCATACAACCATGTTACCGAGCCAGCCTTGTTTGTCGGTGTATCCATCATAATGTTCGATTTATCTCAAGGGGTTTAACTGAGTGAAAATCGACACATCCTGAACTCCTTAGAGGGTGCTGATATGGACCATTGAACTCTAACTATTCTATTGATTCCGTTGTTGGTTAACGGCTGTAACAAGGACCTACATATGCAACTGACAACGACATGTTACACGTTACGATAGCAACTAGACAATATCCTAGCAAATCATAGACGACAATGCTGGACAGCATGCATAGTTAAACAATAATGGTCGACCTAAGCTCGATCTAACACCTAAATTCAGTTCGGCTGAAAACAGGCATGATTTGATTCTTCGGCCATAAATAATTGTAAAATCTCATACAAAAAACTTGAAACAGTGTATGTTTTCTGAATGGGCATACCCGTGCCACTATTTCAGGAGAACGAGAGTTATGGACATTGAAAAGAAAAGACGCGCAATCCTCCTTAAACCTCCTTCAACTGTTTTGAAAAACTCCATAAAATGCGGCAAATTTATCCCACAATCCAGAAAAAAAAAGAAACAAAAATAAAATTCTTGTTAGACGTGTGAAAGTTTCTCAGTCCAACCGGTATTTTAAAATGGTGGAAAAACACGGAGTCGACCTAATATTTTATGTAAGAAATTAGTGCTATAAAGTAGTCATCATTTTCGCGCCCCGAAAACGTGCTGATTTCGGCCTGCCAAATATTCACTTCCAGGCCTGGTTTGTAGTGGCGCACAGGCGCGTTCAATCAGCCGTTTGGAGAATTTTTTTAACTATTTGAAAACTATTATGCTGTCAAAATCGGACGACTTCCTTAGCGTGTAGTGCACCCTTACAGGCTATGATGGTTTTTTTCTTATAGAACCTCAGTGCTCATGGCGATGCCAATCTGATAGTGTTGACCCGGAAGTAGTATATAGAAGACGGATACACTATTATTGACCTTTGACCTCGGCCAAACCACTTTTAGTCGGTAGGGGTCAAAGGTCAATGAGTGCACTTGAGAATACAGCGAAGAGATAAGGCCTTATTGACCTTTGACCAACCTTGCACCCCTACCGACTAAAAGTGGTTTGGCCGAGATTTGCATATCACGTGGCCTTTGACCTTTGCATCAGCCAATCAGAAGCGAGTATTTTGACCTCGTCGTGTATTCTTCCGCGGTGAGATGTGTATGACGTCACTTCCGGTGACGGACTTGTATTTGGGGGTTTTTTTCCATCACGGGGAGATCAGGTGATAGTTCAAGGTCATATTGAATGATAGGAATGCGTGTACTGACCTGTTCGTGTGTGAATGGGGCGTGACCTGTGAACATGATAGGACATGTACTGACCTGTCTGTGGGGTTTTTCCACAATGTCGTTCACCTTCGTGTCTTTTCGGTGAGGTCCGTGTCTTTTCGGGTACGTCCGTGTCTTTTCGGTGAGGTCCGCCATCTTCAGAACCACTCGACACAATCTCGGACAATGTAGGACATTAGAACCTCGATCCGCACTGGTAAGAATCCATATTGGCATCCATGTTGAAAGAATAATATCACGCGGAAACTCCGAACAGCGCATGTCAGCTGTATGACTTCCGTTACCATGGACACTGATGGAGATTAGCTCAAGAAGAAAACCGAGAGAAACACCTCAAATTAGAAGAGATTCTTCCCGGGTAGAATCAAGGGAATGTCCATTTCATTTGGATATATATTTTATCTCCCGATAAGAGAGAAATACAACGAGGACTATGTGAGGGGAAACACATCCTACAGCATGTCATGTGCCTCACGTGCGGCGGATCACGGTTTACAGCTGAGAGCTGTAAAATCCTTACACCATTAATACGCGAGGTATTATGACTTCACGGAATAAGCCGAGCAGTCACGAATGCTTCAGAACATGATAGGCCATGTACTGACCTGTCTGTGGGGTTTTTCTACAATGTCGTTCACCTTCATGTCTCTTCGGTGACCTCCGTGTCTTTTCGGTGAGGTCCGTGTCTCTTCGGTCAGGTCCGTGTCATCGGCCGTGACATGGGTATGACTGTATGGGATGTACTGACTTGTATGCCGTCCATTCATTTGAGTCGGGGGCTTGGGGTCCCTACGGAAGGATTTTGCAAGTCATGGGTGTGTGTATGTAAAATGAGGATTTGTCTCGAAAATATAAAAAGCGGAACACGGACTTTACCTCTAAAATAGGGGAAAACCCCTATCAACTCTATCCCAAAGGGCTAATATCGGTCCCTGGCTTATCGCGTTCTGCCTGGAGTGGGTGTATGTAAAATTAGGATTTGTCCCAAAATTTAAAAAGCGGAACACGGACTTTACCGCTAAAATAGGGAAAAACTCCTATCAACCCTATCCCAAAGGGCTAATATCGGTCCCTGGCTTATTGGGGCCTGCTGAAAGGGTGGGGGAGTGGGTGTATGTAAAATTAGGATTTGTCCCGAAAATATAAAAAGCGGAACACGGACTTCACCCCTACAATAGAGGAAAACTCCTATCAGCCCTATCCAAAAGGGCTAATATCGGTCCCCGGGCTTATCGGAGTCTGGGTGCATGGGTGGGTGCATGTAAAATCAGGATTTGTCTCGAAAATATAAAAAAAGGGAACACGGACTTTACCCTCTAAACTAGGGGAAAACCTCTATCAAGGGCGTATATTGACTCCCATTGACCTTTGACCTCCAGTATAGAGTGCGTATATTCACTACCATTGACCTTTGACCTAAAAAATTTGCATATCGTGACCTTTGACAGCCAATCAGAAGCGAGTATTTTGACCTCATCTGACTGTATGGAATGCATGTACTGACTTGGTTCTGGGGGTTTTCCATCACGGTTGTGCGCAGGTGTATCGGGCGTGACCTGGGTATGGGATGCATGTACTCACTTGGTTCTGGGGTTTTTCCATCACGGAGAGGTCACGTGATAGTTCAAGGTCATTTGAATGATAGGAATGCATGTACTGACCTGTTCATTCATCCGGGGACTTGTTTACATCCGGGTCATTCATTGTGGTGGGGTCTGCGCAAGTGTGTGACGTCACTTCCGGTTTTACTAAAACTACCTCCAAACACAGAAGAGTTCCAATTTTCACTTAGACGTAGGGTCCGGATTTTCCATCCGGGTTTTCCCCGGCCCGGCCCGGCCCGGCCCGGCCCGCCCCGCCCCGGCAGCAGCGCGCGCGCGGGTTATCCGGAAGTGCGCGGCATCACCGGAAGTTCGCGGACGAATTTTGGGTCAAAAGGTCACATCCAGGTCAAAAGGTCAAAGGTCCCCCTTCCGGCAAGGCTCCGCCCTCTTCGGGACAATAGATAGCCTTTATCCGCCCTTCCGAAGCATCCATGTATAGAGGAGGGTCTCCGACAACATTACCATCTATTTATCCATGTTAAATGACCAGTGGGGAACCCCCAGTTTTCCCCAGAATCGTATTGGCATGAACAAATACATGAAACCATGGAACTTATAGTAATAAACTTAATCTATAGGTGTTGCACGAGTCTCCACTTGCCGTCTTCCTGGTCCTTACCCTTAACCGCTGACATGAGCTTTAACTTTTAACGTTTAAAATCCGCATGTAAACACACCCATAGCGGTTCCTCCAGCGAGGATGTACTGTGATGGAGGGGATAATAAAAGGATTGACCTGTAATCTTTGTTGTTGCTCCCTTTTTTTACTAACCAATCAGAATAGTACGTATCACGGACTACACCCGTAGAGCTACGTATAGGTGCGCATGTGTGACATGGTGTATAAAACACGTCCCTCTGGATCCCACACCCCCATTCCTACAGTTGCACAGCCATGATGGAGACCCATCCCTATGCGACTCGCATTTTACAGCATTCGACCGTGGTTAATTCACTCACGGATTACCGAGCAGTGGTTCGGTCCATATTTGCAGATGGTGACGACAACGAGGGGCGACGCCAGATCCTGAAAGAGTTCACAGAAGCGGTCCTCGACAGAGTGCACTCGATGGAGAGGCGTGCTATAACCCACCACTACTGGACTATGACAGCCATCCTTGATGCCCGGACTATGGACCACGAACGCTCACGCCGGAACCAGCTACGGCTCGTTGACCTAGTAATGGTCTTTGCCCTATTGACCCTGACGCTGTGGCAATGACAGCGACAGAAAAAGAACGGCTCTTCAGAGCCTCCACAGATGCGCTTATGTGCAACCGATATATACGAGGGTCAGTCACAGTGTGCGTCATTCACCGGTCGTCATTGGGTCAACCATGTCACCGAGGGACCTGACCATATATACGAGAGACAGTCAGAGTGTGTGTCATCCACCGTTCGTCGTTGGGTCAACCATGTCACCAGTCCTACGAGCCATCCTTCCCGTTACACACCTGGTGGGGTTACACGTCTATGAAGATAAAGTCACCATCGTTGAAGACCGTGGAGATGTTTGCTGGTCGCGCGCTGAGGCCGTATCGAATACGGTTACGCTACACCGTGACGCCTGGACCAAATTTCAACGGGTGTTCGACTACGGACGGACGTTTACATGCAAAAATAATATAAACACATCCACAGTGGCTCCCTCAGCTGGGGTGTGTGTGTTTGATGATGGGGATAATAAAAAGAATTAATACCACATCATGGTTGACATGATCTCTGTTCAATATTCAGGAGGTAGCCCGCAAAAGGATAAAAAGAGCAGAGTTGTGGGTTCTAGCATTAGTTGTACATGATGTCTGCGCGAGTACGGAAGCACGCCCCGACGCTCCGTGTATTGAAGACGGCCCCACCCGAGTTGGTCCGAACCATTGTATGCGGTGCGGACCCTGACCTTGTACGCTGTCTGTGCGAGATCGGGTACAACCTGTTAAAAGGCAGCGTCCCACTGACTCCGGCTCAGAAGACCAAGTTGACCAAGCATAAGACAGGTCTCCGAACCCTAGTCCAGAAGCGAGTCTCTCAAACACAAAAGAAAAAGGTGTTACGGAAAGGCGGCTTTCTCGGGGGCATCTTAGCACCGTTGGCCGCTTCCGTGTTGGGTCCAGTATTGGGTGGACTCTTCGGCCGACAATGAACCACACGAAAAAAATGGTCCTCGTCGAACCACGGTTCCTTCAAAACCTCCAATCGCCCTACCCTGTCCACCTACGGTGAAGACCATAACACCCTCGATGGAGAGATGCAACAGATCTTACAAAGACCGGGGTTAAGCGACAGTGAGAAAGTACAACGGTACAATGAGACGCTTCAACGGTACATGACGTTCATGGACCAATACAAAACCCTCTCAACCCCACCACCACCACCACCACGCGACACACCGCCGACCTCAGCACCGCTCCAACAGCCGCCATTACCAGGGGTACCACCCACAGCCCCACAGTGGGTGGAAGACGAAGTCCTGAAGAGTGTACCTGCATCGTTCAAGAAACAACCTGGCCTGGTATTACAACGGATGAAACAGAATCCTAACATGACTTGGAATGATAAAGGCGAACTCCTGGTACTGAATCAGGTGGTCCCCGCTACCCACATGACGGATTTAGTGAATGACCTGATGCGTCAACGCAGGTCGCACACGGATCCTCGAGGATGGGAGGTCTTCGCTCAAGGATTGAAAGACATGTATGTACCACAGGAATTGGTGGGGAACCCCCAGCGCTGGGCCTTTATGTAGCGTGACTCACCGAGTCGTGCACCACGATAGACTCCACAACCTTGGAAAGCCGAGTGGGAACCGGAGTCACCCCCCAAAACACCACCACGGCGGGCACCTACCTTTTCACCCCTTTTACCACGCCACCCCCTCAAACTACAGCCATCAAGATCTAAGTCACCGCGACGATCACGACGATTAGCGCCCGAAGCCTGGGACCCCTATTAAAGGCGGGAGCGGAAGCAGGACAGCTCAGTCGCCATGTTTTACCTCACCCTACCCAGTAACAGTTCGCTGGATGTGTTTCCTGACAACACCTTGGACAAGTACGTGACCCAGTTACCGCAACCGTTGCATTTACCTGGACGATGGGAATGTGGACTCGTGGATATCCAATACTCTTACTCGTGGTACAACGTGCGAGCCAATGAAGTGTGGTACGAGGTGACCTACGAAGGAAAAGATACCCGACTCACCCTCCCAGAAGGCCAATACGATACCCCCAAGGAGTTCATACAGGGGCTGACAAGGCTGTTGCATTATAAGGCTCTACGGGAGGTCACGAATACTTCAATTACAACACATATAAGGGAAATGGGACGAGGTGCCGACATACTGACTGCGTCATATGACTTCACATAATAGTCTTCTGGTAAACCTATTCTAAAGCACATACCAAGAATCTAACGATTCGAGATATGTGTTGTATCTCAGGTACGCTTTTATTGTACCTGTTCATGTGGCAACTTGAATGATATGACCACACGGCCCCTAGCAACGGCATAAGCGGTATTAGATACAAATTTAGAGAGCTATGATGGAAATGCTCTGACAACTGGTATACTGGTAATTGGTGAGCTGTTTCGCTGTGACAACTCGTACATTAGGATAAACCCATCAAAACCCTTCCCTTCAAGAATCACGTTGACTTCAATTACAACGCACACAACGGCAAGGCACAGATCCTCCTCACCGCCAACGTGAGTGTCGTACTGAGTCCTATCCTACAGCAAATGCTGGGTCTCGCTCACCCGACCTACATGGGTCCATCCGAGGACCGTGGCCAGATCCCAATGGATATGAAGTCGGGTATGTACGGACTCTACGTCTACTCGGACGTGGTGGACAACCACATCGTGGGCGATATCAACACACCTCTGTTACGGGTGGTCCCCATTAAAAAGACGTATGGAGATCAAATCACCCACAGTTTCACCCACATATTCTACCTACTCGTACGACAAACCGACATCAACACTATCACGGTGGATATAAGAGATGACACGGGACGACCGGTGGTATTCCAACGAAGGAAAGTGGTGCTGACACTTCATTTTCGACAAGCACGTGCTCCCCACTTTGCATAATGAAAGTACCTTACGAGTGCGATGCACGTAGCTATATGGACTATTATGCTCAACAGGCCGGGGGTGGCTTTCCGGTCTTTAGCGGTGCACGCATGCAACGAGAACATGGGCTGCGGAACATACTCGGGAGCATCGTCAAAACGTTCCTGCCCTTGGTGACGCGTGGGGTGAAAGCGATCGGCAAACAAGCGGTACGCAGTGGACTGCAAGTCGCCGGTGATGTCTTGGGGGGCACGGCACCCAAAGAAGCCTTGAAACGGCGGGCCAAAGAAGCGGGAGGCGTCTTGGTGGCCAAAGCACAACGCACCGTAGGAAATAAAAGAGCTGCCCCACCGAGACCACGCACCAGTCGACGACCATGTTCTTAATCGACGCAGTCCTGTCCCTCCACCAACAGTGAATTTGATTTGTGGACCGTTCCGCCTACACAGACCAGTGCCGAACAAGGATTATGGGTGGAGCATCTCCCGCTCTCCAACATCAACGAAACAGGGCCCATCGAGTTCAACATCAGTAATGCGGATACGGCCTATGTGGATTTAGCCCATACGTACTTGTATGTGAAAGCCAAGGTCGTCAATGGGGATGGCTCCAGAATCGTCGACAATGCCACGGTGGGCCCGACGAATCTCTGGCTGCACTCTATGTTTCAACAGGTGGATATATTTCTCAGCGACAAACTCATCAGTGACTCCACCAACACGTACCCCTATCGGCCTACATCATGACCCTGTTGTATGGACGAGAGGCTAAAAAATCTCAGCTGACAGCCGCTTTATTCTACCAGGACACAGCCCAGCACATGAGCACGGTGGAAAATGCGGGATATAACAAACGGAAGGCTTTCACCGCGAACGGTGCCTCGGTGGATCTCATGAGTCGACTGCACGCAGACATTTTCATGCAAGACCGGTACCTCTTGAACAAGATCCCCATCAAAAGCGCCTCCGACTTTCGCCTTAATGGCCACTGACGTAGACGGGCATGCAGCCGACTATAAGATTGTCATCCAAGACGCAGTGCTGTATGTCCGAAAAGTAAAACCGAATCCAGCCGTTCAATTGGGACACCTCAAAGCCTTGGAAACAAAACCAGCCCAGTACCCTATCCGACGTGTGCAAACCAAAGTGTTCTCTGTGCCTGCTGGAAATATGAGCGCCAACAAAGAAAACCTGTTCCTGGGAGAACTACCCAAGCGATTGATCCTGGCCTGTGTGGAAAATATCAGTTTCAGCGGAGCCTACCCAGAGAACCCGTTTGACTTTAAACATTTCGGCATCAATTTTGTGGCCCTGCATGTGGACGGACAACAGGTTCCAGCCACGGCTTTAACACCGAAATTTGGGCTCGGGAATTTCATTCGAGCCTATCAGAGCCTGTTTACAGCCACCGGTCAAATCGACCATGACGAAGGGAATATGATCAGTCGGGAGGACTACGCGAACGGATCTGTTCTGTTTCGATCTGACCCCCACCTTAGAGAACGACCATCAGCTGGCCCTGGCCAAGCAAGGCAATTTACGGTTGGAAATCCACTTTGCACGAGCCCTGCGGACCACCGTCAATGTGATCTGCTACGCCGAGTTTGACAACATCATTCAAGTGGACAAGGCGCGAAACGTCCTGTGTGACTTTGCCACCTAACATGGATACAGACCAGATAACCACCGTGCTGGCGAATGACCCAGGGACACGTATGGTCTTTCAAGGGGTGTTCGCCCGAGATGTGTTCCCATTAGACCGTGTGTATCCGGCTGCTTACGTTCTCAACACGGACCCGATGGATCGGCCCGGTGAACACTGGGTGGCCGTGTACTTGACAGAAGCGCAGGGCGAATACTTTGACCCGTACGGCCTGCCACCCCTCCATACGGATTTAACAGACTTCATGGATCAAGGCACAGAGACGTGGTGTTGGAACAGTCAAACGTTGCAAAGCCTGACCAGTAGCGTGTGCGGACAATATTGCTTGTTTTACCTGTACCATCGATGCCGGGGAAGAACCTTATCTACCATCGTACAGATGTTTGACGAGTACCCCAAGGCCGAGGACCGCGATGTACTCGTATATGACTGGGCCATCATTTCAATGTACAAGCCCCGTTCTGGGCTTAAGTTCTTTCAATGTACAAGCCCCCTGTTCTGGGCTTAAGTTCTTTCAATGTACAAGCCCCCTGTTCTGGGCTTAAGTTTTTTCACGTAAAGCCCCCTGTTCTGGGCTTCAGTTTTCACGTGGTTGTTCTCACGTTGTTGTTGTTCACTGAATAAACAAAATGAGATCTCACCAAAAAAAAACCTGTCTTGTGTGTTTTCTATATGAGCATAATGCATGAAGGCTATAACATTCGGTCAATGAATGGACTGAGAAAAGTAGCCAATCAGTGGCCTAGGATAGGGCCAAATGTAACCCATCAATGTCCAGAAAACAATGCAAGAGCACTGCAGTAAAATAGAGAGGCAATGAAATCAGCCCACAGACCAAGTACATGTTTTGGTCTAGGTTACGAGCGGGCATTCCAACATTTGACGAGGAGTTACAAGTTACAAGAGCCACAGGTGGAGTGAAGTAAGAAACAAAATGAGATTTCACCAAAAAAAACCCCAGTCTTGTGTATTTTCTATAGGAGCATAATGCATGAAGTCTATAACACACATGTGGCGATTCGGTGAAACTGGCTTTGAACACCGTTGAGAAAGTAGCCAATCAGTGGCCTAGGATAATCCGAAATTCACCCGCGCACTTCCGGTGATGCCGCGCACTTCCGGATAACCCGCACGCGCGCTGCAGCCGGGGCGGGGCGGGCCGGGCCGGGCCGGGGAAAACCCGGATGGAAAATCCGGACCCTACGTCTAAGTGAAAATTGGAACTCTTGTGTGTTTGGAGGTAGTTTTAGTAAAACCGGAAGTGACGTCACACACTTGCGCAGAACCCACCACAATGAATGACCCGGATGTAAACAAGTCCCCGGATGAATGAACAGGTCAGTACATGCATTCCTATCATTCAAATGACCTTGAACTATCACGTGACCTCTCCGTGATGGAAAATTCCCAGAACCAAGTGAGTACATGCATCCCATACCCAGGTCACGCCCGATTCACGCTGAAGTGACGTCATACACCTGCGCACAACCGTGATGGGAAACCCCCAGAACCAAGTCAGTACATGCATTCCATAGTCAGACGAGGTCAAAATACTCGCTTCTGATTGGCTGTCAAAGGTCACGATATGCAAATTTTTGAAGTCAAATGTCAATGGTAGTGAATATACGCACACTATACTGGAGGTCAAAGGTCAATGGGAGTCAATATACGCCCTTGATAGAGGTTTTCCCCTAGTTTAGGGGGTAAAGTCCGTGTTCCGTTTTTTATATTTTCGAGACAAATCCTGACTCTACATGCACCCACCCATGCACCCAGACTCCGATAATCCTGGGGACCGATATTAGCCCTTTTGGATAGGGCTGATAGGAGTTTTCCTCTATTGTAGGGGTAAAGTCCGTGTTCCGCTTTTTATATTTTGGGGACAAATCCTAATTTTACATACACCCACTCCCCCACTCTGTCAGCAGGCCCCGATAAGCCAGGGACCGATATTAGCCCTTTGGGATAGGGTTGATAGGAGTTTTCCCCTATTTTAGCGGTAAAGTCCGTGTTCCGCTTTTTATATTTTAGGGACAAATCCTCATTTTACATACACCCACCCATGACTTGCAAAATCCTTCCGTAGGGATCCCAAGTCCCCGACTCAAATGAATGGACGGCATACAAGTCCGTACATGCACTCCTAATCACGTGACCGCCGCATGATGGAAAAAACCCAGAACCAAGTCAGTACATCCCATACAGTCATACCCAGGTCACGGCCGATGACACGGACCTGACAGAAGAGGCACGGACCTCACCGAAAAGACACGGAGGTCACCGAAGAGACACGGACCTCACCGAAAAGACACGAAGGTGAACGACATTGTGGAAAAAAACCACAGACAGGTCAGTACATGTCCTATCATGTTCACAGGTCATCCACGAACAGGTCAGTACACGCATTCCTGTCATTCAATATGACCTTGACCCCGTGATGGAAAAACCCCAAATACAAGTCAGTACATGCATAGGTCACGCCCGATTCACGCAGACCGGAAGTGACGTCATACACATCTCACCGCGGAAGAATACACGACGAGGTCAAAATACTCGCTTCTGATTGGCTGACGCAAAGGTCAAAGGTCACGTGATATGCAAATCTCGGCCAAACCACTTTTAGTCGGTAGGGGTGCAAGGTTGGTCAAAGGTCAATAAGGCCTTATCTCTTCGCTGTATTCTCAAGTGCACTCATTGACCTTTGACCCCTACCGACTAAAAGTGGTTTGGCCGAGGTCAAAGGTCAATAATAGTGTATCCGTCTTCTATATACTACTCCCGGAGGAGCGACACCCGCTTAACCCTGTTGTGGCGCAAAGGCACGATCTGCCCGTTTGGAGGAATTGTTACTAAAAAGGGAAAAAGAATTATCATGCGGCGAAAATCGGGCGACATTACTTATTAGAAAATTAGGGACGGGCTACTTTGCGCGTAACCGTGACAATTTTTCATACCACCTAATCGATAATTTAGTTTCTATAAATATCTGTTCTGGGTGTTTAAAATCGAGCGGATCAATACATCAACGTCAAACATTCACCAAGAAATGATTTTTTTAGTAGAGACATTGTTACTGAAAATCGCAAATATCAATGTACTACTAACAATGTGATCAATAAGCTACCAGCCAATATACGATATGATGTTATAGCCTTTATATTATACTAGATACTGATCTCTTATATATAGCTCGATGCGTCGCCTCAGTTACAAAAATATCAGGCCGTGTTATCCATAAGAATAAGGTTTGGGATAGCAAGCATCAGATCCGATATTTCAATATTCAGCCATCGTCTATAAAATAATATCCGCGTCAATAATCGATGGACCTATTTCGTATGACAGTAGCAATTCTAAATGTGTATGAAATACAAATAATAAAAACACAAGACAGTTCCTACCAATCTTAATAAATTAATATCCTATCAATGCTCCCCAACCGTATATGTCGCTGTATAGGATGTTACGTATTTCAATTGAATTTGGTGTTCTGAGCGCCCATACCATGGATATTTAATAGCATTATGACATCATGGTCGCATCTGGACTCATCCATTTGCAGTCGGGGAGGGGAGATAGGTTCACTGTGTCCATTTATATATCCCAATGTTTACACCAAAGATCAGTCCATGTATCTACCCCGTATTATGGTGCCACAATGTCGTATGGTGTTCTATTTGTGCCAAGTTTCCGTCGCCTTTTAAAAACGCGACGTCGCCTTTTGAAACGCGACGTCGTGTTTCGAAACGCGACGTCGCGTTTTTAAAACACGACGTCGCCTTTTGGAAAACACGACGTCGCCTTTTAAAACGCGACGTCGCGTTTCTTTCCTAGTGTTTTGCATTGTAAAACTCGACACAACGGAACTCGACGTCGCGTTTTCAAAAGGCGACGTCGTGTTTCACCCACGTCTTGTTTGGCAATGTTAAAAGATAGGAAAGAAACGCGTTTTAAAACGCGACGTCGTGTTTTTTAAAAGGCGACGTCGCGTTTTCAAAAGGCGACGTCGCGTTTCAAAACGCGTCGCCTTTTGAAACGCGACGTCGCCTTTCGAAACGCGACGTCGCCTTTTGAAACGCGACGTCGCCTTTCGAAACGCGACGTCGTCTTTTGAAACGCGACGTCGCCTTTCGAAACGCGACGTCGCCTTTCGAAACGCGACGTCGCCTTTTGAAACACGTCGCCTTTTGAAACACGACGTCGCGTTTCAAAAGGCGACGCGTTTTGAAACGCGACGTCGCCTTTTGAAAACGCGACGTCGCCTTTTAAAAAACACGTCGCGTTTGAAAACGCGACGTCGCGTTTCTTTCCTATCTTTTAACATTGCCAAACAAGACGTGGGTGAAACACGACGTCGCCTTTTGAAAACGCGACGTCGAGTTCCGTTGTGTCGAGTTTTACAATGCAAAAACATAGGAAAGAAACGCGACGTCGCGTTTTAAAAGGCGACGTCGTGTTTTCCAAAAGGCGACGTCGTGTTTTAAAAACGCGACGTCGCGTTTCGAAAGGCGACGTCGCGTTTCAAAAGGCGACGTGTTTTGAAACGCGACGTCGCCTTTTGAAAACGCGACGTCGCCTTTTAAAAAACACGTCGCGTTTGAAAACGCGACGTCGCGTTTCTTTCCTATCTTTTAACATTGCCAAACAAGACGTGGGTGAAACACGACGTCGCCTTTTGAAAACGCGACGTCGAGTTCCGTTGTGTCGAGTTTTACAATGCAAAAACATAGGAAAGAAACGCGACGTCGCGTTTCAAAAGGCGACGTCGCGTTTCAAAAGGCGACGTCGCGTTTTGAAAAGGCGACGGAAACTTGGCACAAATAGAACACCATAATGTCGGGACCGTATGAAGCGTTCTCGAGATTGGTTAACACGCGAGTTACTGCAAGCCTGTTAGATCCTACAAGCGACAATATTCAAATGGGGAGAAGATAGGATTTAATTTTAATTAGATTGCAGTTCCTACAAGAGAGAAGCGGCCATGATGCCAGCATGATATAATGATGTTCTTCAACCAAAATCCCAATCATGTCAATTATATTTCCGTATAAACGATGTACGATCACGGAGTCGACAGGTCCTTCTAAGCCACAAGATCCTGTAATAAGTAGGTAAATTTAATATTTCATTGATCACAACGAATACCATTTAAACTATGTGTTGCGAATGACGTGTTTTACACCAGGTGACATTATGCGCGGCTGACAGTTATCGAGGACATTTACTCTTTCTATTATAGCAAGCGCTGGTTCAGATCAACTTGACAATGGGAGCATGAATATAGAGATAGTGAGTGATTAATGTGTCAGAGCCGCACTCCAGACACCAGACTGTCCAGAACTGGATCTTTCATCCCGGTAACACCGGGATATCTTAGTAAAACAGGTGGCATTTGGACATTGAGCTGATTCATCACAGACTTAGTGCGGGAAGCATAAAATGTCTCCAAATAAGACATTTTTCAGCTGAATATCCCAACGAGAAAGCTACAATATCCATGACTCACTATCTAATATGCCAATTATAATGTAGATCACATTTCTGTACATTGTATTTTGTGCATTTTGTCAAAGTTGGAAAGACAGCAAAAAATCATCAATCATATATCCAATTTCCCTTACTTCAGTTGAATTTGACAATTTAAAAGCTACAACACCCTTGATTCAATGTCAAATACATCAGTTATGTTTACATGTCTGTGGATTTTCATTTTGCATTTTGTCAAAGAAATGTTGGGATAACTGACCACAATCACCAAGTCCCGTTTCTCGCAATTTACAAACAGTTCCGAATCTAATCGCACCCACAACAATCAGAAATGTAAATGCTATTGCTTCATCATGCTAAGGATATATTACGACAAACATGTCATTCGGTTTAGTTTCACTCCGTGCAGTTTCGTCAACCATGCTATTATGCGTTTTATTTGTGTTATATACGACACCAGAACGGTATTGTATCAAGGCTGACCCAGATGTCTTTTTATAAAAGCTACAGAGATGCAACTCGGCATGACAACACAATGGCAACATCTCAGCAAAAACTACAAGGAAGTGGACGGGGTAGGTATCTGTTACAAGTCAATCTATGGACTCTTGATCACGCAAGCAGAAGTTTCAATACACTGATCTGTATACTTTAGGAATGGTCAAATAAGAGAAGTCGCCGCCGGATTGAATATTGAAGACATTTAATGTGAATAATACTAGAGAAATGTTAGTAAAGTCGAGTGGCTCTTGCTAATTTATGCTTGTAGAAAGCTCGTCAGTTGACTCTAGCTAATTTTACAGTCGTTGCTCCATTAGTGGAGTCCATTTCTGTATGGCTTTTCCTATCACGGCTACACTTCTTCCCACACAAATGTCCATTTGATGGTTATTTTCAGCATACATATACTATGTAACTCCTCCTTGCTTCTCGCATTTTTCTGTATTGCAAGTCCTTGCTTGCACGTCAAAGTCTTTCTCAGGACTTCGAACACCTCCCTGTTAAAGATACAGATGTCACTGTCCGTATCAGATCTTTGTTCCAAACTTTCTTACTGTTACATAGGTATCAAAAAAGTCACGAAACTCTCAAACACATCCTCTTGTCTGGTGTGTTTGTTCACCAAGAGGTATAGAATCCCTCTTGATCAGATATTTTCTCCAAACCAGAGAAACACCACGTTTTCTTTTTGATGGCCAAATTCTTGCTTAAGGAAAGTAGTCTTTCTCTGTTTGTTCTGGATACGCGCCATCACCATGATCACTGATCGTTGATCGAAAGACTATGTAAGCTGGCTTGGTTCACTCAAGTACAATGCACCATGCTGAAGATAATGTAATCTTTGACATTGTCAAATTTTATCACTCAGCATGTACTCTGGTACATGTGACTATTTTCTCCATCTGAATCCACATGACTTTAAAATAGTTTTCTAAATGAAGCTTAACTTCACGTGTCTGCTTAGAGTTTACCTCTCAGTACAGCTTACGGTACTTATATTGTATCATGTACATACTAAATACGGCTGAATGCAAACATAAAATTGTCAGTCTAGCACTCTCCGTTGAATGCAAATTAAGAAACGAGGATGGTTTCTTATTTTGCATTATTATTAGCTTTTTGGCAAAACATTTATAGCAACAGCTTTTCCTGAATCAAGCAATAATTGCATACCGAAACCAAATTAGACTATTCGGAAAAGTCATCACCTGTTATTATACTCTAATACCACTAATTATTTTGGGGATACATTATCAGCCAGCGGATCCTACAGCGAAACGCGTCATTATGTCCAGAATTTCACTATCTTAGTCGTGCTTGGAGGAGTCATGGAATCGCTGACGAAAAACAGTTTTGATAAAATCTGTTGAAACCGATAACTTAGTACTAATGTAAGGGTAAATGTATTTAGGTGTCATTTAAGCCTGTATTTCCGCTCGCTGTCCATAGAAGTTCATTTGATTACCTTGTATTCAACTGCTTCTAATGCTTCATAGAGTGGATTCTCTACACAGCGTTTCACAAGCGGATGGCATATTATAAACACTTCTCCTGGATCACTTTGACATATTTGAACAGATATGTTTCAGGGGACAACATACGTACATTCCTCCCGTGATACAATTAATACAAACTCTGAAATTACTAAGCGTGGTAAGTGAGCGTGTTAAAATTTGGAACGCGGCCCATTTTTCACGCCTGCCCGGTCCGACCGGGACGTGCTACAACCAGATTTTGTTATGGGCGCGGTCGAAAGTTGACGCTGGCCTGGTCCTTTTGGTCCGGTCCTTTTGTGAAAACTTTCCTTCGACCGCGGTCCGAATAAAGTTGTTCGTCAACCAATTTAGACGGGTTTTCCTTCCACAGTGAGCTTTAAATGTCCATGGTTTTTCCCTATTCGCGCGTCAGTTCTCTGAGGTATTCGAGCTTCTATTATATCATCGGTGAGATGGGATTGCGGGTATGTATATTACAACTTTAGAAGCCTGTTAGCTGGAATATGTCTAAATTAATATTTGCAAAAGATACATATACTTTTTTAATACCGCTGGTATTTCTATATAATCTAATATGTCCTTTTATCTCTCCACATAAGATGTTCGTTTCATGAAAATCTATAGACCAATAGATCTGTAGAGTTATTCTCCCACCCCGCGTATCTTTAATGTACTTTTCAACTGTATATTCTCTTGCGTATTTCTTTGATGTGAATTTGTTATTCGTGTGTCTTCCTCCCATCAAGAGATCCCCGACTCGTCGTCACTACATTCATACAAGTTAATCCATTTCATTTCTAAAATTCCGATCCAGGTATCATTTCGATAAAATATTTTGCTGTATCTAATCAATGATATATGTATTTAGACTTTCCATTTCATGCGTTTTTGTTCTAATCACGACAGTATATCGGATGATGGTCAAGTGTTTCTCCCGACGCGACTTGGTACAACGCTCTCTCTCTCTCTCTCGCTCTTCGTTTAGAACGGCCGCTAATCAAATAATGACGACGTCCATGAAGGGCCTATCTCACTGCAGAGAACGGTCCATACGGTCCGGTCGTTTTTGGACGTGGGACCGTTGCGAAGCCGAGAGAGTTTGGGCGCGTACACAGTCTTGTTTGCACTCGGGAATGCAAATAGAACGATCCAAAAGTTGACACGCTCTCTAATGAAGATAACTATCTCATAGCTCATCCATTAATCACCGAAGGACTCTGCAACGCCACAGGCGTCAGTGCATGATAACATCACCACGTCTGCGGAGCCTGGACGTTCAATTGTTGAATCAATTTCCGCGACGTTAGGAAAGTTCCTTCCAGTTTCCAAATGTTCCAGCAAATGCTGGTTCCTTGAAATCGAATAGCGTAGTATGTTATCGGTCTTATGCTTTTTTTGTGCCATAGGGTCCACGTGAGAGTGCGGCCACTGAAGTCGATGTGCCTAAACACGATCTGTGGTTTTGTTCAAACCAGTGAAGATGAATACATATCCTACAATAGGTCCACTATACTAGTACATACCGTTGTTATTTTTAATGGTTTACATGTTTGTCTCTCAAATAGCTCTTGTGAAAACAGTTACCTGAACCCATATGACTTTAAAATTATCTGCAGGTGTTTGTCTACAGTTTACCTCTCAGTACAGCTTACTGCACTTCTAATGTAGCATGCACATGGCAATTAAATTCGGCTGAAAGC
The DNA here is from genome assembly GCA_036873755.1 of Hanleya hanleyi. Classification (NCBI taxonomy): domain Eukaryota; kingdom Metazoa; phylum Mollusca; class Polyplacophora; order Lepidopleurida; family Hanleyidae; genus Hanleya; species Hanleya hanleyi. The sequence goes on along the minus strand of JAVTVY010011759.1, from coordinate 17,272 downwards.
ACACTTAAAATCGTTATTCTAGAGCTCTGTTTAATGCAAATTAAAACGCCGATAGTTTCTTGTTTTGCATGGTGTCCACATGTCCCATTAGGTCGACTAGTATTAATAGCTTTTGCAGAACCTATAACATCTAACAGCTTTTCCTAAATCAAGCAATAACTGCATACTGACACCAAATTAGAGCATTCGGAAAAGTCATCACCGGTTATTATACTTTAATACCACTAATTATTTGGGTGATGCATTATCAGCAAGCGGATCCTAGAGCAACACACGTCATTATACCAAGATTGGCCCTATCATGTCAGCGCCTGGAGGAATCATGGACTCGCGAACGAAAACAGTTTTGATAAAATATGTTGGAACCGTTTATTACTTCTAATGAAAGTGTAAGAGTATTTAAATGTCATTAAATCCCGCATTTCCGCTCGCTCCCCATAGAAGTTCATTTGATTAGCTCGTATACAACTGCTTCTAATACTCTATAGAGATGATTCTCTGCATATAGGGGGTTACAAGCCAGTGGCATATTATAAACTCTTGTCCTGGATCCCTTTGACATATTTGATCATGCTTGTTCCTGGCCACCACGTTCTTACATTATCCATGCGAGCGCATTATTGCACAACTCCGGAATTAACAAGCATGGTAATGACGACAACTCTCTCATCCCTCATCCATTACTCATCGAAGGACTCTGCAGCACCATAGACATAAGTGTGCTATAACATCACCACATTTGCGGAGCTTGGACGTTTAATCGTTGAAACAATTTCTGCAATGTTCTGCGACGTTAGCAAAGTTCGTCCCAATTTTCAAATGTTCTAGCAAATGCTGGTTCCTTGGAATCGAATAGCGTAGTATGTTATCGGTCTTATCGTTTTTCGTCTCATATGGTCGACGTGAGATTGACGCCAGTGAAGTCGATGTGCCTAAATACCATCTTTGGCTCTCTTCAAACCAGTGAAGATTAATACATATCATACAACAGGCGCAGAAAAGAGTTTTCGTATCAGGCCCTCAAATGACAGTAATACATCAAAACTGCCTCTTGTTATAATAAAGATTGATGTGACTATCAATAACCGTATATGTAAAAAATGTAAGAATCTCAGCTGCAAACTGGGGCATAAGAAAGCCCGACTTATCGAAGGTATGTAGGAAACTGGACATAAAAATTAATTGACAAACCACCCCTATCCCAAACATGAAAATTACAAAAAATACCCCCAGTTCGGCACTTGGAAATTGTATGACGTTCCCAACTCAGAGATGATTGACTATTACGTGTTCGGACAGAATATCTGGAAGATATAAAAAAGTACTCTTTGGATAGGTGATCATTTACACCGAACGATACAAATTTGGAAAACATCTCATCAGCGAAGGCGCTCAGAGTAGCGTCCCTTAATATTGTCTCCCTACCATATTGAAGAAAAACTATTAACAGTCCGTGGGCCCACCTTATTTATTTGAAAAGTTCTGTATATTTTTTTTATTCCTTGTCCTATTGATTGAAATGAGGTATTATATATATGCAACATAAACTGCGATACCGGATATTAGCAATGGTGCGTAGGGGTCAAAGGACACTTTCGGTCACGTGACCGAAACCGGAAGTTGTCACAAGACAGGTGGCGCCCCCCGTCGGAAGTAGGTCAATAAGAACCAATTTAGCCTGTCAATGGTCAAAAGAGTCAATTTAGCCTTTACATCATGTCAATGGTTAAAGGTCATTTCCGGTCACGTGACAGTAAACATGGAAACACCCGGATGTAAGTTGAGGACCCGGATGTAAAACCACAGCACCCGGATGGAAGACAGAGGAACGACGGGAAAACCCCACTGGGAAACCCGGATGTTGACAAGGTCCGAGATGTAAAATCCACTGTCCACACATACACACACACACATGTGCGCAATGCGGCTCAGTCGTACATGTACACCAGTACATCTCGGTCCTCGACTTGGGGGTAGTTGAACTGAGTGTGCTAAAAATAGATTACCAGCTAGCGTGCTATAAAAGGGAAGCGGCCTGGCCGTTTCATCAGACACTCTGAGACAGTAGGAACTCCCACCCATCGCCTACTCAGCCCACGGACTATAACTGGACTGTCATGCATTATATCATATCTTTGATGTATTATACCATATCTGTCCTGCATTATACCAAATCTGTGCTGTATTATACCATATCTGTCCGGAATTATACCATATCTGTGCTGTATTATACCATATCTGTCCTGTATTATACAATATCTGTCATGTGTAATACCATATATGTCCCGTATTGTATCATATATGTCCTGTATTATACCATATATGTCCTGTATCACACCATATCTGTCCAGTATTATACCTTATCTGTGTTGTATTATAATCGGAGAGGTATCAATGTGAAGCACTCGTGACTCCGATTGGAGGGGCTGGGTCGTGGGAATGATGTCATTCTGCACATGAGCAGTTGTGCAGTAGTAGTAAAAGGGAAGTTTCGGAAGTGTGTAAGGGCACTATATCACATTGGGGTATATATTTCATCCAAGTATATAACAACAAGTTCAGCACTGTTTATACAGTTTATTATCTCCAATGTTACATCATACCCATGCTGGGGGAGCCGCCCTGGGTATGTTTAGTATGTTCACAACAAAACAAATTGAAATATCAAACACCATGTTTTATTATTTAACGCACCGTCACATTAGGTGCAAGTGTTTACTGAACTCAAGTCAACGATCAGCATGTAGACGTAGATAGTATATACGGCATGTTAGGTTATTCATCAGTGCACGGGTGACGCATTCAGCCGAGAGAGTTGATCAGTTTAGCCATGAAGAATGTAACATTGGTGACTCTCTCCACTGTCCTCTTGGTGTTGGGGCGTTGACGTTGTGCCCATTCCAAGAGATCCACGGTGTCCAATTTCTCCAGCATCGTATCTAGCGACGCCCGGCTAATGATGGTGAAAGGATGGTCGTACACTTGGTTGTTGGCACTGGAATAGAAATAGCGCAGTTGATCCGTCATCTTATGACGTAAGATTTACCCGAAAGCGACATTTAATTTGAAGGCCGTACGTTGGTCATTGAAGATGGCTTCCTGCGTAGACGGGCGAGGTCGGTCAGTCGGAAATTGTAGATATCTTGAATAGGGCGATGACGGTGGAAACAGTGCCGTATCATGGGCCAATGGCGCTGATAGATGTCACTCACTGGATGGGCGTCCTGTAAGAGATCGCTAGGAACATTTATGGGTTCGCGAAGTGTACTTTGCTCTACCGGTCGTGCAAAATCTGGCAAAAGGTCTTGTCGTCGGAATTTGACTGTTGAATTAGGGTGACATCATCATCATCATCGGCCCTCGTGCGATGGGTGGGAGTTCCCGCTGTCTCAGAGTGTCTGATGAAACGGCCAGGCCACTTCCCTTTTATAGCACGCTAGCTGGTGATCTATTTTTAGCACACTCAGTTCAACTACCCCAAGTCGAGGACCGAGATGTTCTGGTGTACGACTGAGCTGCATTGCGCGCGCGCGCGCGCGCGCGTGTGTGTGTGTGTGTGTGTGGGCAGATGATTTTACATCACGGACCTTGTCAATATCCGGGTTTCCCAGTGGGTTTTTCCCGTCGTTCCTCCGTCTTCCATCCGGGTACTGTGTTTTACATCCGGGTCCTCATCTTACATCCTGGTTTTTCCATGTTTACTGTCACGTGACCGAAAATGACCGTTAACCATTGACATGATGTAAAGGCTAAATTGACTCTTTTGACCATTGACAGGCTAAATTGGTTCTTATTGGCCTACTTCCGACAAGGGGCGCCCCCTGTCTTGTGACAACTTCCGGTTCCGGTCACGTGACCGGAAGTGTCCTTTGACCCCTGCGCATCATTGTTAATATCCGGTATCGCAGTTTATGTTGCATATATAATACCTCATTTCAATCAATTGGACAAGGAATAAAAAAGCTATAACCATTTAGGTAACTTCGCCCCCATACAGAAAACGAACGAACCTTTTAAATAAATAAATCTTGATATTCTACTTTTCATATTTATGTTGAATGTTACTTCAGCGCTTAGGGATCGTTTCCATTAATCGTTTTTTCTTCAGTCGCGATTTTTCTTCAATTTTCTCGATTGAAAAACGATCAGTCGCGAATCAGTCGCGAGGATATCGAGAACAAAAATGAGAAAAAACGATTGAACCTTTTCTGGAAAAAACCATTCTCTCGCGATATCGTTTTTGAATCGTTTACCCATGCGCGATCCGTTCTTGATCGCGAATCTTCAATCGCGAGAGAATCGGGTTTTTTTCAAGGCGCGAGAGAATCGTGAGGCGGAGTGATATTTGACACATAGGCCGTGTTGCCGTCGTACGCCGCTCTATCCGCGAACTGGGAACTACATGTAATGTTGATTGCGGATTTGTCGATGGAAAAACCTATATTACTATACTATACTGTATAAATGCGCAAGATAACCGAATAATATATATGATTCACGATCTATAGTCTCCTACAAGCCGAAGTAGGGCGTATGCTGGAAATATCTATACATATACCTGTACCATGCTTCCTGTGACGTTCGCGCTCAGATTTACTCTGGCGAAGCGTAAATGACAAAATTACATGTTTATTCAATAATCGTGTGAGTCGACAATGTATTAATGTTCAGTCATTCTCTTCATACTTTCGATAATTTCCTCATATATTCATGCAACTTGGTATAAACAATACAGGATGATAGTCACAATATCTTGTTTTGTAAATACCGGGTACAGGTCATAAGTGGATTTGAGTTCGTCGTTGATTGCATTATCAGAATGATTACGGCACAGGCTTCATAGAGGTGTGAATGGGCGCATGGCGATAACCCAGAACAGCTTAGCCCTCCAGCCGAGAATTTCTAGGTTAATTAAGGTGAAAAATAGTGTAATTAAATATGTATATTTTGTTATAGTAAAACATACATTAGGAAAGGGTATCCATTCATGTTTTGGTACAGTTTTTAAACTATTGAGATGTGAATAAGTTCAAAAAATCACCATCAAGTTAATTTTATTTATTATAAGAATATTCGCGGCAGTGATTTCATATTTATATCAAATACATATCACAATGGTGATTGAATTGCATATAACGGTTGGATTCGCATATGTACAATAATTTTTATTTTTATTTTATATTTTGATAAATGAACTATGAATGATTCCAAAGGGAAGCTCAAGCCAAAAACCAACTGAATAGTATATAATTTCATCTCTTGCTGGATTAACCAGTTGTGAATTTTTTTACAAATAGCCTGCGCTATATATTAATAATTAAGTGCTTTCGAAGACTCAAAACCCCGTATGACAATGTTATATTCAATACAGCGCCATCTATCTACACAAGGAAAATGGTGATCGTAGGACAAAAAACCACGCGTACAGCGAAAATCTGACGAATCAACTCAAAATTTCAGCCCGCACAGATGCCAAAAACGTTCACGAAAAATACTACACAAGAAATCTGGAATAATACCAGCTTTAAAACACAGAAATACCCAAAATAATAGACGAAATTGCAAGTGCAAATGACCCAATCTGACCATATCCGGGTCTGTGTCCCGTACAAAATATATGTAAATATGAAGTTATAATTATATGCATAACCATTATTCCTATGTATATATATAGATATTTTTTTTCAATTTCTTTCAATATCCCCATCGTATCTATATAACCGCCAACTGTACAGAAACACGCTATAGTTTTACACTAGGCAAAGAATGGAAAAGGAAGAAGAAAAATGATCGAACTTTATATAGTCTGACTGAAGTGTTAGAAACTCGAACGTGTATGCGGGTCAGTCAGGCTAAACCAATGGCGTACTACTTTCGGCTATAATCCTCAATCGTTTTTTTTTCAATCGTTTATATTTTCTCGATTAAAAAGCGATTGAATCGCGATATCGCTTTTTATTCGCGAGAATTTTCTCGATTGAAAAACGATTGCCAACAGAAAAAAAAACCATTCGAACAGCGATCGCGAATAAATAGTTTATTTTGAAGAAAAAAAACCATTCCCTCGCGCCTTGGAAAATCGCGACTCCGAGAAAATTTGACGAAATAAACGCTTCATTCGCGAACGATAATTGGAAACGGTGCCTTACTAGCAATCATATTTGTATCCTGTGTGTGTTCAGCTAACCAAACAAGAACCATTTTAGGAAACAATTTTGGTAGAAATACGATTTCACATGAAAATTGTAGATGACCCCTTAGTGACGTCACAATAAGTAAATATTAGATAGTTTGCTATGTTGGCCTGATTCGCCGGCTCATGTTGAATAAAAAAAAATACCTCATTTCAATCAATTGGAGAAAAAATAAAAAAGTTAGGAACATTTTAGCAACCCCACCCCTACTATTCATTGCATACGTAACATAGTGCTAAGTTAGTTATCCATGTTAGTGCTAGTTTACAACAATGGAAATATTTCAATGTATTGAAGCACAAAATACAAATGAAAACAACATATTAAACCAGGTTACGTAGATAATGTTGCAGAAATATGATTAGTTATCAGTATTAGTCAATTTTGACATATTTTTCGTGAAATTTGGAGATGGCTCCCTACTGACGTCATAATATTGAAATAGTAGAACATTTGCTGCGAGGCGGGCCTACTCAGCCCACGGACTAATCTTGCAGCATTTTATCAGCAATTACACTTTGAAGTTTACTCTTTATTATAACAAAATCTGAAAAACCATAGGCCTGGTAGGATTAATTTATAATCAACTGCAAAGCTTGATGTAAACGTGACGAAAAATAGTTCTTTGCACTGAAATTACGTCCTTGAACTGATCTGTAACACAAGCCGTCTTGATATACATACTTCCTTTGTCCGCGAGCGCTGCACGTGCGTTATGTATGTTCATCTAACACATACTGATCATTTATCAAGTCATTAACTTTCTCTGAACTTTTTACAAAAAATAATAATAAATTCACACCTGGATAAAAGTCCTTCAATTTGTTTTGGTGAGCTGTTTCGCTGTGACAACTCGTACACTGGGGATTGGTGAGCTGTATCGTCGTCAGATGAAAATGACGGCATTTAACACAAAAGACTAGGTGTTATATTAATCCTACCTGGCCTTGGGGGGGGGGGGTGAGGAGGGGCAAAATGGCCAAACTTTCTCCGCTATCACCGGAACGACAAATAATGAAGGGCTGAAACTCCGTGACTTTATAGTTTATTATATTGGAGTCATTTTGAGCCTATTTGCATGACCTCCCGAGCAAAGAATCATGGGAAAATTCAAGATGGCGACCACGTGGGGTACCAGAAAATGATGATTTTTTTTCGTTATATTTCTTCAAAATTTCTGCTTTTCCGCGATGAAAAGTGGACACAAATTATTTTATTTCACATCACATTAGTATTTACTAATTTATCATAGTTTTTTCGGAGAAATTGCATTAATAATTTTTTTTGAAAATTTGACCGAAAAATCGACCAAAAAAAATGCTGTTTTTGAAAATGACGTCACTGTGACGTCATAGAAGCGACCATCTTGGATTTTCTTTTTTACATTGTCTGGTAGGGCTTGACCCAAGGGTATGGCGTGGTAAGTTTCAGCTCCCTAGCTCAAGGGGTAAGAAAAATAATTAGGCCAGGATACGCCCCAAAAAGCCCAGCCCAGATAGGGTTAAAACGGATGCATTCTCATGAGACATTATTACCGTGCTATATTTTACTTACCTTTATTTGGCCAATTCTCGACAGTCAGATGATATCAAGGATATAAAAGTACAATCCATTCAAATTCTCCTCGTGTTAGTTCAGAACATATATCAACTGATAAGGCCATGGTGAATAACCCAATACTCCGGTTAATAGGCCAAAATAATATACACAATTCGACCGATGCTGTCAGGATATATCCCGTCACGGTTGTGTGAACTTCGACTAATTTCAAGGCAAGTTAATTGGCTCTCTCTTCAATATATTCTAATGTTGAGAACACAATATTGTATTGCTCGGTACATGGTGGATAATTCCGTCAAATACCGGATGACAACTATACTGTGTATCCATTAAATGATGATATATCGATTGTTCTCCTGCAATATAGCAGGAGCAATATCGTTCTATGTGTCTCAACGGGCACAATTTGGTTCACTAACATTGCAGCAGTCCTGAGCCCATTTGTATATCCAGATCCATGTTATTCTTGAATGTATGGTACCCCGTAATAGTTACATGAAATCTTGTAAATTCCGTACGATCTATAACTTGAACACACAGGCAGTTGAATCTTTCGTTCAATCAGCTGATGTCATGTACGACGTGAGCTCGATTTCCACGGAAAGTTCACGTCTGAAATAAATACGTCACATGGGAAAACTAGCACGCCAATTATGAAGCTATCCATTTACCTGATATGTACTTTATCGCGATGCCCATGTCATTTAAATAGGTCTGATGCTATTTAAGGGAACACGGAGTCAATTAGCACAAATTACCTGCTCATCAATTATACAATTTGACGTCAGTGAGACAAGTCTGCCTCGTGATTCTTGTTGCTTTCGTGTAACGTCTACCAGAATAGCAAAATACATGACTATATGTCTTTGAAAGTTACACGATTTCTTGACAACACGATGGAAATACATTTGTTTCTTCACACACCTACGCAGATAGATACCGTTTACTGCAAGAAACCTCCGATTCTGTATGGAACCTATCTCCATGGATCCCATCTCCATTCAACAAATCGACCCTGTTAATAAAACATATCAGCGTTTCTTCAGGTAACGTTCTGGTGATGCCACAACTTAAAAGATACATCGGAGACTAAGCAGTATTGCTTCTGTATGAAGTCTTTTGAGTTCAAATCAATAGACGAAAATGATGTCTTTTCAATCCACATTTGTCTGGCTATTCTCTGGAGAATATCCAGCGCGTTTGTCCAAGTGTTACATGTGTAACAACGTGAATGTAGTATTAAACTTAATTAGTGCAGAAAAAAATGAAACGATTTAGCTCCCAGAAAATTCTATTATCTTTCAATACATTCATGATTCGAAATGAGGATAGACATCTAATTGCATTGTTATTGAATTATGGGTTTGCATTTGTTATGTACTAATTGTCCACTGGGTCGTCTTTCATACAGAGTCAAACCGAGATTACGAAGCAGTTGATCGTTTTTGACGAGGTTAATTAACGTCTAATTGGAAAATAATTGAAAATAGACAAATACTCCGAAAACAGCTGTCTCGAAACGGTTTCCGTTTGGGCGTGGCGTTTAGCTTTACCTCCCACCTCAAAAACAGTGTTGCCTGGCTTAAATGTGCAACAGTTGGTGATCTATTTACTTTTGCAAGCGATTAAGTTCATGCAACAGTTGCAGCAGTCAAGGTGCGGAATGAAAAACATGTCTGAAGAGCTTTTCAAAACGTATCTGCATGTTTCTACCGCCTGTTTGAAGTAATGAAGAAATAGTCGAAATGGGGTGACACAGCCGGCACGTTTACGCAGTCATGAAAAAGTCTAGTGCTAGCCAGGTGTACAAAGACAGGCCAAAGTGGAGCAAACGTACTCGCCCCATTCATGGACAGAGATTTATTTTGTAGCGTTAACGTACTCGCCCCATTCATGGGCAGAGATTCTTTTTGTAGCGTTGGAATTATATATAGGGCAAAATTACAATTTTACAAACGCGCCAATAACGTGTTTGCTCTTGGCACGCAACAAACTGAAGCTTAGAATAATTTGTAATGTGTTATTTCAGCTCCTCCTGAAGGATTTTCGATGAAGATTGGTCTTAGTACCGGATAATGTAGCCATTTCATTTAAATAACGAATTGTTGTATCCCTGGATAAAACATGACATTAAACAGAGTTTAACCCGGTCTCTGCAATTACTATTGTCACTTGTACCTGGCGTCGTTTTAGCCTGTATCTGTTGAAAAGTTTGTCCAGGAATAAATATTCGTCGACTTTCACATCGGGCGCAACAACACAGCAACGTCAAATATTGACCAAGATATGGTTTTCTAATATATCAGAAGATTCTCAATGTTGTTGCTGAAAATCGCAAACTCCTCTCAATGTGGAGCTACCAGCCAATATACTATATGATGATTTTGTCTTCATCTTATACTAGATGCCAGCCTCCTTTATGTAGCTCGACATGCTCGATGCGTCGTCTCAGTGACAAACATGTAAAGCCACAGTATCTCAAAGAATAATGCATTGGGGGCATGTCAATTATATTTCCGTATACACGACGTGCGGTCACTGAGTTAACACATCCTTCTCGGACACGAAATCCAGTAACAGGTAGGGAAATTGGATATTTCACTAACCACACAAATGTCATTTACTATATGCGCTGTGAATGACGTGTTGTTCACAAGGTGACATTGTTTGCGGCCAAGCGTTTTCGACACCGTTACTATTTCTATTATAGCAAGGTATGGTTCAGCTCGACCTGACAATGGAAGCATAAAGAAAGTGCTAGTTACTGATTAATGTGTTAGAGCCGCACTCCAGACTGTCGAGAAAACCAATAGATAAAGATGAACTGGATCGTCCATCGCGGTAACACCGGGATATCTTAGTAAAATAGGGTGGCATTCGGATATTTCGATGTTGATTCATCATAGACTTGGTAGCTACCTTAGTTCAGGAAGCATACAATATCTTCACATATGACCTAATTTCAGCTGAATGTCACGACGTCAAAGCGACAATATCCATGACTCAATATATAATACGTCACTTATAAAATAGATTACATTTCCGCAGTGTGTGCATTGTGTGCGAGCGACGGTTGGAACGACAGCACAAAATCATCAATCATAGATCCATTTCTCTTTATCTCAATGGAATTTAACAATTTATAAGCCACAACATCCATGGTTCAAGGCCAAATACATCATTTATATTTACATGTCTGTGAGTTTTTATTTTGCATTTTCAGACAAATGTTGGGAAAACTGCACACAATCACCAAGCTTTTGTTTTCGCAATTTACAATCGACTCCGAATTTAATCGCACCCACGTCAATTAGAAATGTAAATACTATTACATCATCATGCTAAGGATATATTACGACAAACATGTCATTCAGTTTAATTTCACTCTATGCAGTTTCGTCAACCATGCCATTATACATTTCATTTGCCTTATATATGGCACCAGTACGGCATTACATCAAGACAAGCTCCGATGTCTTCTTGCCAGATTAGCTTTATGAAATCTACCGAGCTATACACAGCATGGCAATACAATGTCTGACATCTCAATGGAAACATAAGAAAACGGACTGGGCAGGTATCTGTTAGAAGTCAATCTATGGACTCGTGATTACGAAAACTAGAATTTCAATTTACTAATCTGTATGCTTTAAGAATAGTTAAACAAAAGAAATCACCGCTGGATCGAAAATTCAAAACATCTGAATGAATAATACTAGAAAAAAGTTAATATAAGTTGAGTTGTATTTTCTAATTTATGCGCGTAGATATCCTCGTCAGTTTACACTAGCTGATATTACAGTCTTTACTACATTATCCCCAAGTCCATTTCTGTATGGCTTTTCCTACCTCGGCTACAGTTTATCCATACAGTGGTCGATATGAAGGTTATTTTATTCATACTTATACAATGTAGCACCTCTTTGCTTCTGTTATTTTTCTCGCACTGTTCCAGACTTTCTTCCTGTACATAGGTATAAAAAAAATCCGAAACTCTCAAACACATATTCTTGTCTGGTGTGTTTGTTCATCAAGAGGCATAGAATCCCTCTTTGTCAGATATTTCCCCCATAACGTAGAAACACCACGTTTTCTGTTTACTGACCAACTTCTTACTAAAGGAAAGTAGTCCGGCGTTCTGCAATGTTTGTTCCAGACACACGCCATGACCATGATCATTGGTCATTGGTCGGAAAACATTTAAGCTGGCTTGATTTACTCAAGTTCAGTGTACCATGCCAAAGATAATATAATCTTTGACATTGTCAATACTTATCACTCAACAACATGTACACTGGTATATGTGACTATATTCTATTCTCTATTCTATTCTATACTGATGTTTATTTTTAATGATTGACAATTTTGTGTCAATCCAAGAATTCTTGTGAAAACAGATGAATTTAATATAGTTATCTGCATGTAACTTAACCCCCCCCCCCCGTGTTTGTTTACAGTATATTTCTCCCCCGTGTTTGTTTACAGTATATTTCTCTCCCCCCGTATTTGTTTACAGTATATTTCTCCCCCCGTGTTTGTTTACGGTATATTTCTCCCCCGTGTCTGTTTACAGTATATTTCCCCCCCGTGTTTGTTTACAGTATATTTCTCCCCCCCCGTGTATGTTTACAGTATATTTCTCCCCCCCCCCGTGTTTGTTTACAGTATATTTCTACCCCCCGTGTTTGTTTACAGTATATTTCTCAGTACAGCTTACGGTACTTTTTATGTCTCATGTACATGCTAATCAAATACAGCTAATTGCACACTTAAAATTGCCATTCTAGCACTCTCAGTTTAATGCAAATTCAGAAACGCGGATTCATTTCTTATTGACCACATGATGTCCACATGGTTCATTTGGTCGACCATTGTTAATAGCTTTTGGGCAAAACCTATAACATCTAACACAACAGTTTTTCTTGTATAAAGCAATAATTGCACATTGACACCGAATTAGACCACTCGGAAAAGTCATCAACCTATTATTATACTTAAATACCACTAATTATTTTGGTAATACATTATCAGCAAGCGCATCCTAGTATATAGCGAAACGCGTCATTATCCCCACATTGGCACTATCTTGGCAGCTGATGAAAACAATTTTGATAAAATCTGTTAAAACCGTTCATTACTGCTAATGAAAGTGTAAGGGTATTTGAGTGCCATTTAAGCCTGCATTTCCGCTCGCTGTGCTCGAAGTTCATTTGATTAGCTTATATCCAACTGCTTCTAATACTTTACGGAGCGAATTCTCTATCCAGCGTGTTACAAGCGGGTGGCATATTACAAACACTTCTCCTGGATCGAATTGAAATATTTGAACAGACATGTTCCAGGGGACCACATACGTACATTATCCCTGAACTCTGAAATCACCAAACATGCTAATGAAGACAACTCTCTCATAGCTCATCCATTACTCATCGAAAGACTCTGCAACGCCACAGGCGTCAGTGTATGATAACATCACCACGTTTGCGGAGCTTGGACGCTTAATTTCTGCAATGTTCCACAACGTTAGCAAAGTTCGTTCCAATTTTCAAATGTTTTAGCAAATGCTGGTTCCTTGGAGTGAAATAGAGCAGCCTGTTGTCGGTTTTATCGTTTTTCGTGTCATAGGGTCGACATGAGAGTGAGGCCCGTGAATTCGATGTGTCTAAATACCATTAATTTATAATCAACTGCAAAGCTTGGTGAAAACGTGACGAAGAAATATTTCTTTGCACCGAAATGACGCTCTTGAACTGATCTGTAACACAAGTCGTCTTGATATACATACTACCTTTGTCAAGGAGCACTGCACGTGGGTTAGGTATGTTCAATTAATCAAATTAACTTTCTCTGAGCTTTCTCTGACAACCAAAATTGAAAATTTAATAAATTGACACCTGGATAAAAGTCCTTCAATTTGGTTGAAGAAACTACCGGTCGTGAAGTGAAGACAATCGTTCTTCAATGACACCTCCGAAGTGTTTGCTCGTTTTCTCTATTAGATGTTTGTCACGTTTATCAGATTGACTGGATAATAATTCCAATGCTATTAGGCATAGTGTCATAAACCTTGAACATAAATGTAGAAGTAAATAAATTTCTGCATTTTTAATCATTTTTTCTTCTTTTCAACGTTACCCATCTTTTCAGTTGAAGGGATCCAACAGTCGGGTTTATTCGCATTATTGAACTCATTTATAGGGCTAAATAATACAAATGCATGATTTTTTGTTAGAAAACTAAATTGTAAAAATCTGAATGATCAAATATTTATATAATATGATAGATGTTTGGAAAATTTGAAGACCAAATTTGTACAAACCGCTCCACTAAACTCAACTAGCTCAGAATGTCGAAGCTACATGTGCACGCAGTTCTAATTCTTGAATGAACATAACTTGTTTTGTGGATATTATGTACTGCCATTGTATTCACTAAAAAGTATTCTGAATCGGACCGTTACGTGTTCTGAATGGGCAATGACTGGTAAGTTATCAGGTAGAGGCGTAAGATCCGACATTCAGTATTTGCTGTCGTCCAAAATAGAAATCCCGCGACAATAATTGGAAAACCATTATCCTGCGACAGTTAGCATCAATTCAAAATATGCTAAAATGATAAAAAAAACAAATAAAAAAAAACACAAGATGGATTCCCGAAAGAAAGAATCAGTCAATAGTTTTCAATTGTGACATCATTAACACCAGATGAGTTGTTTAAGCTGATCTGTCATCAAAGCTCCCGAGCTAGCGGATTAAGTCGGTGCTAGGGGCCGTGTGGATACTTCATTGACTCCACATGAACAGCTGCAATAAAAGCGCGGCTGAGATACTAATGCTTTCCTGTAGAGTCATATGGTTGATTTTCAGTCGCCAGATGTCGTGAATTTTTCCCACCTCTTGCATATCGCTCCAATCATAATGTTCTTCACATCAAATCCTTAGCACTGTCCAGTATTGTTCATCCAAATGAAATTTCGAGTCATTTTCTAAAGTACGTTATATTTAAATTCCGCTTTGATTGTGTTTGCTCATTTGGTCCATACTTCATGTAAGAAAGCACGAGAGAGATATCCTCTCCTTATTGGCGTTTACGCCAATGGCATTCAACTTTAATAGGGTGGGTGGGTGGGTGGGTGGGTGGTGGTGGTTGGAGACCGTGATACATGGACATTGAACAAGGACTATTTCTGTGACCGGCAGAATGAAGCGACAGAATGGCCGTATGCTGTCTGTTTTGGGGGAGACGTCAGAATGGCAGAATGAAAATCGTGGCCGTGTAGGCCTTCTTTTATTTTGGCGACGGCACTATGGCACAATGAAGCTCTCTCAATTTATCAAGTATTTACAAATAGGACTATTACTGTGGCCGGCAGAATGAAGCGGCAGAATGACCGTAGTCTCCCTTATTTGGGGAAGACGGCAGAATGGCACAATGAAAATTATGGCCTTGTACTCGTTTTTTTTTATCACGGCAGAATGTCTCAATTAAACTTTCTCAATTGATCAGCTATTTAATTAGTCTTTTTTTTTATCACGGCAGAATGATCCAACCGATCCAATTCAACATTTCCAACTTATCATCTATTTAAAATATAAAAACTAGAAGGATTTCTCTTTTTTTTTGGGTGCACGGCACAATGTCACTTTCTCAATGTATCAAGTATTTCAAATACAAGGATTTCTGTGATCGGAAGAATGAAGTGACAGACTGACCGTAACCTTTGTTAATTTTTTTTAGACACAAAATGTGTCAATGTTACATACATATATGTAGGAGGATTTGACATCGATTGAAAAATGTAGGCCTACATATACAGCAAGGCTACCAAAGAACTCGCCTGGTATTTCCTTCCGATATGTATTATTCTTTCCTTGCCATGCTTCATCCACTCCAGTTGTGTACCAATTCATAAACATCCCCTCCATCGTGAAATGATGGACAATGTATATGGCATGTGTATGGCAAGTTTAGGCTCAATTGTTTTACTTAATTGGAAAGTAAAGCAGAGCCTGTGTTCAGTGATCCGTCAGTTCAGCTACTTGGATAGTTTCTTTGGTCGCTGTTCTATCTCTTAATCTGCATGCATGCGAGACCTTGGAAAGTAAAGCAGAGCCTGTGTACTGATCCGCGAGTTCAGCTGCTTGGGTTCTAAAACTTAAGTATTTTGTGGAAAATACGTCTCGTCACAAATTATGTAAAGATTAGTTGTAAAAATATTTATTGTTATATAAATAGGCCGATTCTCTGCAAATGTTATCATTACCTGAACACATCCTCCAGTGCGGAGGCAAGGAGTAGGGGGAGGGGGCGGTGCGTCCCCCTGTCACCAGGTCTTAAATCCGAGAATGTCTCCTGATCAGTACTCCATTTCTGTGGAGTGTTTGTTGGCGGTTTCAAGTCATAAATCTTTAAGCCATCCGGAATGACCCGAATATTTCAGGGAACATATTTTCGAAGGATCTGGTCTGTTTGATGCTGTGTTTTGTATTGGTAATTTTGGTGCATCTTCCATGTAAGGATCACGAAATTGGCGAAGAGTGTCTTTTAGCGGCTTTTGAAACATTTCCATAAGGGGTCGGTGGTCGGGCTGAGAGTGGTAAATCACTTTGCCTGTCGGCCTATACTACTGCGGTAATGTATCTCTTCATAGAAACGGCGTTACGGCGTTTAGCAGTGTCAACCAGTGTTAGGGAGGAATGTATGTCAAGTCGAGTGTCAAAGCAGTGTTAGGGAGGAATGTACGTGAAGTCGAGTGTCAACCAGTGTTAGGGAGGAATGTATGTCAAGTCGAGTGTCAAAGCGGTGTTAGGGAGGAATATACGTCAAGTCTAATGTCAAAGCGGTGTTAGGGAGGAATGTGCGTGAATTCGAGTGTCAACCAGTGTTAGGGAGGAATGTATGTGAAGTCGAGTGGCAAAGCGGTGTTAGGGAGGAATGTACGTGAAGTCAAGTGTCAAAGCGGTGTTAGGGAGGAACGTATTTGAAGTCGAATGTCAAAGCGGTGTTAGGGAGGAATGTATGTGAAGTCGACTGTCAAAGCAGTGTTAGGGAGGAATGTATGTGAAGTCGAGTGTCAAAGCGGTGTTAGGGAGGAATGTATGTCAGGTCGAGTGTCAAAGCGAGATTAGGACTTAGGGTTAGGTATGCTTCATAACTATCAGGTTTAGGGTCAGTTCAGCTATAGAAGTCAGATAATTTCTCCACCAAAGCGTAACTAGGGTAATGTCGAAGCTGGGTGTTAGGCATGAGTGTGCTTGAAGTTGACTTTCAAAGCACTGTTAGGAAGGAATATATCTGAAGTGCAGTGTCAAAGCGGTATTAGGGGAAAAATGTACGTGCAATCGAGTGTCAAAGCTGTATTAGGGAGGAATGTATGTTTAAGTGAGTGTCAAAGCAGTGTCACGGAATGTATGTCAAGTCGAATGTCAAATTGTTGTTAGGGAGGAATGTACGTGGAGTCAAGTGTCAAAGCGGTGTTAGGGAGGAATGTATGTGAAGTCGAGTGTCAAAGCGATGTT